>VRLP01005867.1:0-32984 GCA_009660295.1 Lophius piscatorius
GTAAGGCTTTTATATAGTTATTATTTTATTTTTTATTTATGCTTTTATCTGCTTTTACTTTGTAGCACTTTGAGATTTGATCCAAATGTAAAGTGCATTATAAATTAAATGTATTATTATTATTTATTATTAAATGTCACAGAGTAACTGCAGTAAGATTACAAATGTAAAATATTTATTTCATATATTTGTTGACTAAAAATATTTATATAAAAAAAATATAATTATAAAATAGTGTATTATGTATATTACTGATTACAATATGTAATAATATATGTATACATAAGTTAAACACAATAAGATGGATAGAGTACAGTTGGCTACTGATTACTGTATTTTGCCAATGCTCTAGCTGGTGGCGCACGCGCCTACATGTACCAGACGTGCCCATGACTCTTTCATTTGATCATGAGTGACGTCTCTGTTAGCCAATCAGAGAGAAGAACCGCCACACACTCAAATCGGTCAGTGCTGATGTTAGATTGAAGCGACTATCTCTCTCGTGTCCTCTCTTGCGGTTAATATTCTGCCGGAGCACAGGTGCGTGACGAGACGTGAGCTACGGTGACCGCATCAACAATTACACGAAAGGGGAAAATTAACCGAGACTGGTCGATTTTAGCCGGGTTACCACGGCTCAACGGGGACAAATCCTATCACAGACTCAGAACAGGTACCGTGAGAGAGGCGTTACTGGGTTGAAAGGCATCGTTCGGGATTGTGGAGCCGCGTTACCTGAGATGGACTGTGTCATTTAGATGTCGTTCCATTTAATCTCCCGCGTCAACGATGCAACATTTGATTCCATATCTGCGTTCAACACGTTGCCTGAGCTCGAGGCAGGAGCAGGTCACTGGTTCACTCCATCCTTAATTTAGGTAAGCATTCTATTGAGTGTCCACCATTGATAAGAATAAGAATATCACCATGGTAGTGGTTTATGATGGGAATTATGGTGCTTATAATTCGACATCAGGCTACCTTAAATAAAGGCTAACCTGCTATATTTATTAATGCCTGTGAAATGATGCTATAACAGTTTCCCCCATCTTTCTACCATCATTTCTTGACTAAAGTCACACACATTCCTCATGTTTACAAACTGATTTAGTGATAAGTGTTATTTTTTGTTGTTGTTATGGCTGTGAAAGAAGCTGCAGACATTGGCCTAATGGGTTTATTCAGATCAGCTCTTTAATCACCTTCTGCCCTTAGTGGGGCTGCAAGATTTTCCAGTGCTGATGTCAATGTTAATATGATACAAAAATAATCTCTTGCTACGTTTGAGAAAGCAATTTTTTTCTCCACCTTTCAATTCTTAACAATATTTTTTTTTCAACCATCAACCAATCCAGCACTGGCCCAAACTGAGATCTGATTGGCCCCTCAAGTGCCCCTCTCCTGTTTCCTGTCTTTCTGCAGCACCTCTTTATGGAACTGCCATATTATTAAATCCATCTTCGTAGTATTGTGTAAACCTTTTGTCACCAAAACAACTCTTAGATGCTTTCTGTGTTCTGACACTGTTCTATCAGAACCAGCTATAACCTTTTCACCCATTCGCTCTTCTGTGAGGTCGGACATCGGGGGCGAGCCTCTGCTCCCGTTGCTTATCAGTTAACCTTGGGTGTCATGACCCTGTTGCTGGGTCACCAGTTGTCAATAGGTACTTATAACTGCAGTCTACGAACGCCCAACAACACCTGTGGTTTTGAAGATGCTCTTATGACGACAGGGTGAGATCCTTTAGCCTGCCCAATTCCTGGTTCCGACAAACCATTTCAAGGACTACATTTTCACTTACTCCCTAATCTATCCCACTTGCTAACAGGTGCGATACGGATCACATTATCAATGTTATTCCCGCTTTATCTCTCAGTAGTTATAATGTTATGACTCATTGTTGTGTACTTAACTAATGCTGTGTTACACCATGTTGGTGGAAAGGCTATAACGGGAAAGAATCCCATGTTAACGACATTTGATGCAGGCTAGATGTCGATGAAATTGTATTTACTATGGCATGAACAGCAGTGTTTCCATCTTCCTCAGAAGCTTCATGCTAGTTTTCGATTCCTCACATTAGTTTAGGTTAATGGTTGCAGCTTTCTGGCATTTGGTACTGCACTCTGTTACTGGCTGAAGGCCAAATTTTTCTCTGTAAATATTTCAGTTCAGTTACATCATTTGGCTAGTTTAAAATCCAAAAGTATATGAAAGTTAATTTTATTTTTTCAACTTATTTGATGCAGACAGTTTACTTTGACATGGCTCGATTTGCAACATATATTCAGTCATCTATCTTTGCTTGAAGCGATAGAATCAAACAAGGAAAGACTGAAATACATGAATATAGTACTGAATAAGAATTGTGCAAGGGTGTTTGACATATACTTGGCCCTTTATTGAGAAAAGTCTTGGATCTGCAACTGTTTTCAACGTTGATGTCACAGAAAACTAGGGTTGAATACACAACATCCCTTGGTGTTTGTATCACTACCATTGCAGCTTGACCATGTGTATACTCGCTCTAATCCTCTATATTTGAAACATGAACAAGCTAGTTTCAGTCTACCCAATAAAATATCAACAGCAGAAAACTGACAGCAGAATTACGACTAAAGGGTGGTGTTTGCTCACTGTTTCCTTATCACTGCCATGATTCTAATCTTAGATATTGATATCAGAGTGTTTTATTACAATGGAGAGCATTTAGCTACTATTCTGGCAGCTGCAGACGCACAAACATTGAGTTAATGAAGAATAGACTAATCAAAATAAGCTCATTGCACCGCGTCTGACACTTCACATCAACTAGTGTTTCTAATATCACAAAATTGTCACTTCATGAGCCTCTTAATGACACCTCAGTGTTTACACTTGTCTTTGAGATGGGAATGCTCAGAGTGGAGGGACCTATTTTAGTAAAGGAGACAATATCTGTGCTGGTGGTAATGGGCTTGGGCCCTTCTGGAAGAATTCTAGCAATCTGCCAAAGATATGGTTTGTGGTGTAAACCCAAACATTTCTCTGCTACTGAAGCACCAAAGCAGATGGTTGGAGATGCACACATGATCAACATTGATATGTCATTATTGTGATTGGAGTTGGTTGCTTCATACCGACTTGGAGTCCTATCTACTCCAGCTAGAAGTCGCTTGTGGTGTCTGAATAGCGTCAGTTTGCACCATTCTGCATCTGAGGATGAAGACTTGATGCAGCTAGATGGAGGCTGCTTTGTTTTTGAATGAGATAAGAATTAGCCCATGGGAGTAGAGTCAGACCCAATGATGGACATTCAGACTGAGAGAATCAGAGAGCAGCAAGGATTATATGTGGGGTGAAAGATAAGGAAATCTGTGAGACCCCCCTAGGAATTGGCTCTAGGCAATTCCAATAGTTTGAAAAGGATATGATGAGTTATAGGTATATACGTTTGCAAACAAATGCACATACATATTTACAAAATTGTTTTCATATTTTTTGTGGTGTATATTCAGCATTAAGTGTAATGTATATTCTAGCCCACATTTCTGTGGGTTTATGAATTATTTTCCTCATCCCACTTCCAGTGTGATAATAGTTTCATATGCCTTTCAGTCAGGAAGAAATCCGGCTTGACAGCAAACTATGCAATTTTCATCAGAGATATTGTGTTACATACATTCCATGTTAATGAAGCTATTTAGCTACCTCAAATTGCTGGTTGTATGAAAGCTGATGACCCATGCTGCACTACTCAAAGAGCAGGTGGGAGATGTATGTGGAGGGGAAATTAGCATTCATGCATCTTTTCAAGTGGGGAAATAGCTTTACTGGTCAGTCATCCATATCACTGAATCTGTCAATGTTGTTTGTCAATCATATACATTACCACAGGCATGCAATTGATAATTAAAAGGTCAATGCAGGGTATAAATGCCAAGGTTATTTAAATACACAGGTTAGCCATAACTTTTATGCCACTGGCAGTTGAAGCCAGAAAAACATAGATGCCTCACACACACTCAGTCGGAGCTCACATAATCAGGAGAGAGCGAAACGCCTACGATGCCTGTCTATTAAATGTCTTTCACATTCACTAATGTTTGAGGAAACATATGTTTCCAAGCTTTTAACAGCACAATTGAGAGTGGCCTCAAGGTTCTTCTTTATAATGAGTTTCTCAATTTCATTAAGTGGAATACACACTGATCAGTCAGAACATTATAACCATTGATGTGAGGAGTGGAACATTGATTGTCTTGTTATAATGGCACTTGTCAGTGGGTGGGGAACTGGCGACAAGGCGCCAAAGGCTCATTGATGTGTGCGGGGAGTAAATGCTAACCTTTGTTGTCTGATCCCACAGAAAAGGTGCTGCAGCATACATCGCTGAAGAAGTTAATGCAGGTTCTGATGGATAGGTGTTGGAACACACAGTGTATCTCATAGATGTTTTGTCTACAGAAAAACGACATTTGAACAATATTAAGCAGGTGGTTTTAATGCCATGGCTGAGTAGTGTTTATAGTCAGATCAACATAGTTAGTTAGCCAGTCACTAACCATACAACCTAGTACATACTGAAACAACATTTCCCTACTGATATCATTCTGATATCTCAAGACTATCTGCTAGAGCTACACTCTGACTTTATGACCTCTGCCAAGGAGGTCATGGTTTTGCCTGTCTCGGACTGTCTGTGTTTCTATCTATCATCGGTATTACTACAGAAGCTAAGAACTAAGTTTGATGAAATATTTTTGGACTGCTAGGCTTTGACCCAAGGAACAAGCCTTAAGAATTTTGTCGTTTTTTGTATCTCCTGAGGAAAGGGTAATTACCAGATTCTTGGACAAAAAATACACAATGACATCCCCGTAAGATCTACTACTGCGTGATCTGGATCCAAGAAATATTCTGAATCTGAATTTGGTAATTGTTAATGATTCAGTTAGACGTAAACTTATGTCCATGTCTCATCTTACAAAGATTACTGGGATTCCTTCTGAAGAAAATTAATGATCATTCAATAATGATACCAACATGATTTTGAGTTCTATGGATAGGTTTTCATTAGTAAAGGGCCATATAATGATGGTCAAACTTTCATGGGAGTATTGCTTCATCGTGCAAAAACATAATGGAGAAACTGAGCTACGTGGATTGAAGGTTTTGCCCTCTGACCCTGAATGAAGACCAGTTTCTATTTTTTTTCCCAGCTATCTGCAGTGGAATTCACTGGGACCATTTTCATGTGAGATAAATGGATTTGGTCACCTGCTTTGACTTATTAAGTGTAAATGATTGTGGAAATACTGAATTTAATTGAGGGCTTCACACATACTTCTTATTCCACTATTGGCAGTCTGATACCAGATTGTAAAATATATACTCACCTAAGGGTTTAACAGTTCTCTCAACCACCAGGGCATCTCAGCATTGGATTTTCTCACTCACAAACACAGATGTCTGGTGCTGTATCTGCCTCAAACAGCCAGTTTATATGCACTATGATTTTCCCAATGCCTCTTTCATTTGCCTTTCTCTTCTCTCTCCTCTCGTGTATACAAATACATAATTCTCCCAGTAACATAATCAGCTCTGCACATCTGCACCAAACATAACTCATATTTCCCCCTCTGATTTGTTTCAGGTTCTGTTTTTTCATGTTGCTTTTTCCTCCTGGTTTACTGATGTTGGTCTAGTTTATTCTCTCGTTTGTGTATTTTGAAATTCCACTAGAATGAAAAGTAAAGTAAAAACATGAAAAAATGCTTTTCCTCATCCCAAGTTTGATTAAGTTCATAACAATATCTCCATAGAAGGTGATTACTAATCACTCGTACTTAAGACAAATATTATTCTATTCTAGTAGTGGCTTCTCGCGAATTGTTCTGATTTCATGATTCTTCATGAGCAAATTGTTTTAGATCTTCATAAACATTTGTTTTTCCTCTCATTGTAGGATGACACGCATTAGTCCAGTCTCCTCCCTGTTTCCCCACCTCGTTCAAACACAGCATCAGCAGACCGAGGGCCTCTGAGCACCGCTTGGCTGCCTGACTGACATCCTGGGGAGGAGGTGATGCGACGGTTTGTCTACTGCAAGGTGGTGCTAACCACCTCTTTAGTGTGGGTGCTGCTGGACGTCTTCTTGCTACTGTACTTCAGTGAGTGCAACAAATGTGACGACCGGAAAGACCGCTCACTGCTTCCTGCCCTCAGAGGTGAGAATGAACCGCTGCCAGCGGTAAAATTCACAACTGACTGTATGCTCTCTCCCTCTTTATCTTTGAGTTTTGATAACTGAATATTCTGTTGCACATAAAACACTGCGTTTTAAGACTTCTCATCGGAAGGTATAAAGTTAAGTTTGAATGTCAAGAGCTCTAGCACAAGTTTACAAAGAAAATGAATATCCATATGTGAATTATTGAAATGTTTTATTTCAATAGTCTGTCAAGAAATTATATTTGTTTTGAATATGTAGTAAGTCTCAAATAAAATAAAAGTTCTAATCATATTTCAAATGTTGGGCGTTTGGCTCATTACACTAGAAATGACTAGCTTTGACTAGTATGACTAGTATTTTTATTGTGTTTTATGTTATACAGATTTCTATAGTTAAAAACTTGATCTATTATCAGAATTTATATAAAAAATTAATACAAAAACGAATGAGAAGTCTCAAGTTATTTAATATTTCATTTAAAATTAAATTGAGTTTGATTCTTCTGGTTCTGAGCCGTACACATAATGTCATCAAAGATTTACACACTTTCCGCCACGCCGGCACATCTCGTTTATAAAGATGTCTGTTTGGGGGCCATTATTATTTCACTGCCGTATCAGAGGTGGAGCATCAGTTGCCCCTTTTACACAGCCTTTATTCCACCTCTATTTATATCTATTCTATAAGTCAAAAAAATGAGTCTGCTCTCATGCACTTCTCAGCAGTATAACACCGGTGTGGTTCTGTTCCAACACTGTTTTATTCAGCGTAAACCACAATCTTACTGCGCGCTGTTCTCTGTACAAAGAAGGCCCCGGCCCCCCCTATTATACCTCCAGTGCATTTATACAGAACCATAAGGCAGTGTAAAAATGACTCATTTTTATTCTTTAAGCAGCAATCTGTATTTACCTATTTATAAGATTGTATTTTTGGAGTCGCACATATATTTACTTTCATAATATCTGTCCTTGAACCTTAATTCTGACATGCTTTACTTGAGTATATTGATTAGTTTATAATTCTACTCCACCACACTTGGGGAACTATTGTACTTTTTAATTTCACTTCTCTTATTTGCTTATTAATTTAATGTCATGGGCAATTTGACCAAAAGCAATGCAGGTTCTGACAATTTGCTTAAAGCAATCCGTGTGTATGCCTTGTGTGTGATTGTTGCTCACTCTGAAATACACTTAAACCGCAGAGCCTCTTTGTTGGTTTCCTCACATGCTCTGCACTAAGCCAGTTTCTAAGGGGCTGGTTAAGCTGCTTTTAATGTTGGGCTGAGGCAGAGCTGCCATCTACTGACACTAATTACCATACAAACATATACTGGAGTGTACTGGATTACTTTGAGCATAAAAGAGCCTAAACATAGTGATTGTTTTCTAAATAAATATATGAACTGAGTGCTGAGATGTTTTTTGTCAGATTGTACTTTTTCTTGTTAAAATTCATTTAGATTCATGTTTCTGGTAACAAGGTGAATTTAGCTGCTCTTTATCTCTACCAGACCTCTGCGGATGGAAGGGATCAGGCAATTGCGGCTGTTTGCATTGGTCTTGTGTGTCCAAACATAATCTCCGATGCTACTGGAGTGATCAACATAATATATTCTATGTTCTGATCAAAGGCCTCTTGTGGTTGCAGTGATTCACAGTTTTTTAACGACTTTTTGCACAACTAGTCTCTTACCACTCCTACTCATCTGGATGTGGCGGCATGTGATTGACAGCTGTTTCAGATTAGTTTAGATTCTTATTTCCTCTAGTGACACGTTAGTCATTTGATCAATTTATTTAAGTAATTCAATTTAAAAAGTGAAACTTGTATATATATTTTGGATTAATTACACACAAAGTGAAATATTTCAAGCTATTAATTGTTTTATTCTTGATGTTTATGGTTTACAGCTCATGAAAACCAAAATCTCAGTATCTCAGAAAATTAGAATATTACATAAGACCAGTAAAAAAGACATTTTTAATACAGAAATAATATTAATAATAATAATAATAATAATAAATTGGACTTATATAGTGCCTTTCTAAGAACCCAAGGACGCTTAACAAAGAGGACAGTCAAAACATTCAAATGAATAACAATTAAAATTAGAGATGTGTAGAAAAGATTAAGAGATTGTAGGGCTTTAAGAACAGGTGGTGTTTAAGGAATTGTCCAGGGTTGCAGAATTCCTGATTTCAGGAGGGAGAGTGTTCCAGAGGGCGGCGACACTAAAGGATCTGTCGCCCAATGTGCGTGTGGTGTGGAGGGTAGAGAGCAGACCAGTGTCGGAAGAGCGAAGCTTCCGAGAAAAAGTGTAGGGGTGGAGAAGGTTGGTGAGGTACTGGGGGGCAAGGGAATGGATGGATTTGTAAGTGAACAGGAGGAGTTTTGTTGATGCGTGATTTGATAGGAAGCCAGTGAAGGTGGATGACAGTGGGGTTGATGTGCTGCCAGGTGCCATTGTGGCATTAGAGCTCAACATTTTGGAGGCGGTGAATTATTTAAATTTAAGTAAAAGCCGTTGCTCCATCCCGGTGACTAACTGAATCTTTCAGATTCTAAACTTGACAGTTCTACTTTATGAGGTGTATTTGTATTATTACATTGTAATTATACTTAATGTCTGGATGAAATAAGCAGAAGAAGAAATCATTTTTATAACAATTAATTATCAGCTCAGATTCAATGGTCATGATCCGCCTCACTGCATATTGTCCCTTAATTCTACCACAGTCATGGGTTCACATTGGACAGAGCCTTCATCCCCCACTACTTAAATGTAACATTACTTTCTACTCCATTGCATAGAATTGGGAGAAGGGATAAATGATCCTGGTACGTTGGTGATAAGGATCTTTTCTCGAATGTCTGACTTAAATTCCTAATGGTCCAGTTTGACCATATTGCATTTAATTACCAGTCACTCCTGTACATTATATTTTAAGATGTGGTTATAATGTTATGACAATTTAACAAGGTGCAAATTGCTGGTGATTGAAATATGATTACTTCAGGGTTGCATGAATAGCACAAGGAATTACAGCTTCAAAGGTCTCAGTCGTAGCATTATTCTCTATCGCTGCTTTTGGTTGTTTTTCATACACAAAAACAGTTCTTTCTGTTATTTACTATATATACTCCACTTTCCCTTACTGTGAATGCTTACTGTTGTCTGGGTACTCATACGTTTGCTGGTATTATAACTAGATATATTTTTAGTGATAGCATGTTGCAGTTGGGTTGATGGCGCATATCATTAAAACGTGGCAGAACTCTGCCGGGTCTCTGGTCTTTCTCTGCTGCTTTGTTTTCTACAGAAGTTTCTCTGATATAAATAAGATGCCAGCTGGGTCAGACTCACTGGTAGTGAGCAGAGCAGAGGGAAGAGGTGGAGGTAAAGTACAGAGGAGAGAGGATGGGACAAGGTTGTGATAGAGCCTCCAGCTGTGAGACACTACAAACCAACTCCTACATAGAAAACGAGAAGGAAAAGAGCTGTGGCACATCTTTGTATGCAGAACGGTCCTTGGAAACGTGTTGGCTTGAAGAATCTCGCCACCACGGATAAAGGAGTGCAGAAGGATAGGGTAATGTATAGCATGTGTACTTAGGTAGTCCAGAGTTGACCACGTAACGGTCAGGAAGACTTGATATTGGAGTGATTGTGCCTCAGAAGACGCATTACTTCTGAGTGGAACCGTCTGACAGGAACCGTCTGACTGTTATTGCATAGGATGCAGCTGCAGACAGGATATAAAATTAGATTGATTGACCTGAAGACAGGCAGAGGCACTGTTTTCTTCACAGATGATTGCGGTAATCTTTTATGATTGCTATCTATCAGGTGAAGAGTGAGTCAGGCTTGAAAATTCCACCACTCCACTAAGACATTGCTTCTTAAGCTCAATCTGATTTGATTTGTGTTTCTTAGCCAAACCAGGTTTGTCTATGGGATTGTTTCTATACTTTATATTTGTTCTGCTAGAGATAACTGAAATTGCTGAAGTTGAAAATGTTATTCTTGTAATGAGGAAACTAATTTATTAATTTGACCATGTGAAGTCATATATAAAATGATGGTAGAACCTTTTGATATGAAAAAATGGCTGCCTTACGCGTAAATGGAAAATAAATGATAATAAATTAGGGTAAAGGCTTGAAACTTTCCCACTAAGTAGGAGATACATGATGTATCCCTGAACACAGCACTTCTTAAATGTAGGGGTTTATTTTGTTGGTGCAGGTTAAAACCATATCAGACAGGGATGATTCCTAAAATTATTTTACTGTGATAGATTTAATAATTACATGTAAATATAAGTACAATAAACCATATTAAAATATTTTCCCCCCAATTTAATCTGTACGAAAGAGAATCAGGGCTAAATGGCTTTTTTCTATTTCTAAATGATAAATTTGTCCCAAAATCTAAAAAAAAAAAAGCTACCAAAAATCAAAACATTTTCTAAATGCACTTAAGGGAAATACATTTTTTAAAATGTGTTTTATTCCATCTTTCTATATTTTTTCTATTTTCCTAACTTTACGTCCCCCCCTCTGACTTTTGTCTAGTTTTATTTTTATAATTCTGAAAATGTGCCTCTAAAAATGTTTTTTTGTCAATTACAGGACACTTTGCAATAAAAAGAATTCAAAAGGTGTAGATTATTGAACAAACTTTAGAACCACTGCTCTAGAACGATATGCCCTTTATAGGCCCTTGTCGCCCTCTAAGCTCAATGCTTATGTCAGCATGGGAATTATTCATAAAGCGTCATTATACTAAGGAGCTTCCCTGGATGATAATCGAAGACAATTCTTAGAGTCATAATACTTTCTACCACTGTCCGCTTACTTTACAGTAAATCTCAGTAAAGATAATAATTCATTCACAAAGAATTACAGCCTTTAAGAGAACTCCTGGCTTGAAAAACTTTTAGAAGCACAGAAGAGGCGTTCTAAAGTGTAGGGGAAAATAGCACAAAAGCATTTAACTTTTAGGGATCACTCAAATAATTACTGTCCCTCCCTCTCCTCTGGCTTTAGACACCTAACACTGTGTATAACCAGAGGAATGAGGCATGTCTGCTCCCATCTCTTGGCTTGTGTTGGAACATGGGGTTTAATATTCATATACCACCGGTATGGTAAAGTTAAAATAGGGCTCATAATTACACAATCTCTAGTAGAGACTGAATTCTATGAACAGACCTATTGTTTTCTGTGTTCATACTACTCCCATTATTATCAAGACTTCATTATTATATACAGTATTTTTATTGATGTTAATTTAAGTGTTTCAAAGAATGTTTCGTATCCACTGATATAAAAATTTCTGCCCCATCTTTGCTCAAAGTTGCTCCTAGAATGTTAAATCGCTTCTTAGCCAGGTCTCCTTCGGTTTTTAGGCTAGCTTCAGGAAGCTCCCTGAAAGTGCTCTCAAAACATAAATGGACAATTAGCTGTCCTACATTTAAACTATTTACGATGTCAGCATCTCAATGTGATAGCATTTTTTTTATTTTTTTAGCTTATTAGCTTTTAATTGAATTTATAACATTTTTTAGTCTGTCGGTAGCCTGGGCGATAGGCAATCCTGAGAGCCGCTCAGCTAACATAATAAGTTTTAGTTCTACATTATTTTCCATTTTTATATTCTACTGGATTAGTAGTGAATGTCATGATGAGTGCAAATGGTGTGGAGAGATTATTTGATAAAATCTTACCTCAAAAATTCAAAAGAGACATTTATCTAGACCTACAGACAGATGGAGATGGAGAAACGTGTCTGATGAGCTCTTTGTTCAACCGTCCAGCTCAGCTCTTCTGCTTTGTCCTTCATATCTAAGCCAGTGTCCAAATGGAGAGAGTCAGCAGCCGCATATAGAAAAGAGCAGGATCGGTTGAGGTTAATAGTCTAACACACACCAACATGTTTCCATGAGGGAATCCTTCTTACCTGGGGCCTCGCAGCTAATTTGAACTGTGTTTCCCCCTTTCATAGAAATCACTGCCTCTGCTCTGGGAGATTATAATGAGAGAGAGAGAGAGAGAGAGAGCAGGGATAAATCCATTGAAAGTTATTTACCTTTTGCTGGAGGGAGCTGCAGCAATTACAGCAATGCAGATGTTTTGCCTACATGGCAAGAAGACTGGTGATTGTTGCCTTCCTGCTACTTTTTTATTCTATTAATAGGTTCTTTGAAATCTTTGGATTCAAAATATCCCAGTAGTTTGAAATTAAAAATAGCTGCCAGTGTTCGGTACCTCAAATCCACTCAGCCTGCACTAAAGTAGTCAGGAGAGAGCTTGGCAGACTTTGCCTAAAATGTCTTTATTAAATGTCTTTTTTCACATTCACTGATATGCTATGATAGGAAACACATTTATCACAGCCTTTTCCCAGCACGATTGATAATGGCATCAAGGTTTCTAAGTGTTTTTATTTTCCATTAAGGTGAATATACACCCTATCAGTCATTATAACCACTGACAGGTGAAGAGAATTACATCGATTATCTCATTACAATGGCATTTGTCAGTGGGTGGGATATATAAGGCAGCAAATAAACATTTTCTCCTAGAAGCTGATGTGTTGGAGGCTGAAAATATGGATAGGCTTAAGGATATCAGCGACTTTGACATCTAGCCAATATATGATGGCTAGATGACTGGGTCAGAACATCTCCAATACCGCAGTCGTTGTTGTATGTTTACGGTCTGCAGAGGCTGGTACCTACCAAAGGGGTCTAATGAAAGACAGATCAGCATGGCTCATTGATGTGCGTGGAAATCGAAGGCAAGTGAATGTTGTCCAATCTCACAGAAGAACTACTGTGTCAGAAGTTGCTGAAAAAGTTAATGCTAGTTCTGATATAAATGTTTCAGAACACACAGTGGATTGCAGCTTTTTTGCGTACGCGGCTACGCCTTACAACTTGCAGGACTTGAAGGATCTGCTGTCAGTGTCTTGATCGGTTGGAGCTCTTTTGGCACAAATAGGGCATCTAAACAATACTATGGATGTGGTTATAATGTTATGGCTGATTGGTGTTTATGAAATTAATTCCTACACATCCTCTATACAAGTAAATGCCACAAGTATATGAACTGCAATATATTCAGTAACAGTTTGGTAAGCAGGAAGTTTTGCAAATACTCAGGTCTTCATGTCAGATTGTGGACAGCAGTCATCTGCTAATTTGTTGCCGTCTCCCTCTGATCCATTTGTTTTATTGCGCTACTGGTGCCGACTATTCAGTGCATACGTATATTCAAAAAGACTCATTAATTGTGATCTGGCCATTCACAATCATCACATCATGAGGCCACATATTTTATATGCATTTGATCTAGAATATGAAAGTGACTCTATTCTAATCTGAAAAGATCTGATATTGGTAATGTGAAGTCACATTTGTTCCGTGATAAAACTATTTTTTCCCCCATAGGTTAGAACTGGGCACACAGTCAACAGACTGGTGTCATGGCTGTCCGTCTGTATTCATTACTCTCAGGCCCATTTATATAAGACATGTGAAGCATGTGTTATATTATACATCACAATATCACACATTGCCAATTGAACCTCTGGGAGTTCGGGCTTGTACTGTAGTTCTTCTCATGTTTAATGCTAAGAATAGACTCAATTCCAAGTGATTTTGATTGTTAATATTTTGTCCTCAGTCAGAAAAAATATTGATGGGTTTGAATTCTAACTGGATGTATTTTTTTGTTTTCATGTTATTTCACAGCAGTGATATCTCGGAGCCATGAGGGTCCGGGCGAAATGGGCAAGGCAGTGAACATTCCCAAGAATGACCAGGAGAAAATGAAGGAGCTCTTTAAGATCAACCAGTTCAATCTGATGGCCAGTGACATGATAGCACTCAACAGGAGTCTGCCAGATGTGAGGTTGGATGGGTGCGTAAGCTCGGATAAATCCAGATTCATTTGAAACTATACCTTTGTATGTAGTAGTTGGCTGATACTTACTCTTTTTTGGTTCAGGTTTCACTCAAGATATCCAAACTTCTATGCCTATACTGTTCTTGTGTGTGTTGGAATGCTTACTTAACACCAAACTAAACCATAGTCAATGAAGAGAAAGTCGAAGTAGATTTTAGTCTTTCCTGTGACTTCTTCAACTAACTTTGACATTATGGTAAATTGTGAACAAACAACACGAAAATGAACAGTTTCAGTGTGTTTAACTTAATATGAAATTCCTTCACACTTGTCTTATTGAATGAAGTGCCCAAATCAAACATTGTATCTTACAAATTGTCTTAATATGTCATTTCTAACTTGTCTAAAATGAATAACACAAACGTACAGCAATGCTTCCATGATGTTTTGTTATGGATCCATGTAGAGCGGCGTAATAGCGTGACTGCTGCGTTCGGCACAGCAGGTGATTTCACAAGGAATGACCAACTGGTCATAAAGGGAAACGAATGACGTCATAAAGGGAAAGTTTGTGAACTACGTAGCTGATATTCAACTAAAACTACTTAAAGAAAAAATATATGAGAACTCAATACTACAAATGAAACAAAGACTGTAAAGGCGACACAATGCAGATTATCTGGTGTCTATTAATAAAGTATTCAGACATGCGGTTAACACAACATCATCAATTTATTCTATTGTCAAACATTGTCAGGAGGTTTTCCGGCAGTGACTGCAGATAAAACGCTCTGAACTATCACAGCAATGTCATTGATTTAAAAACATTATTAAACTGTTTGCTGAGTCCATTAGATTTTATTGGTCTGACGGCCTTCAAATGACATAAAAAAACATATCTAATTATAAGCACTCTTTCAATGCAGAATCCATCCGATCCGTCCAGTCTGTACATTAGGCCTGACATTTGAAGGGGAGGAGGGTTTTGTTTACTGTCACTCAAGATCCACTTCAGCACTTAATGACGATCCAAGAAGCAATTTGTGTGAAACATGAGCACATTCATTTGAGACTGCTGATATGTGCCAGCATTTGCCTCTCACGGAGACGTTTAAGTGATTCACATCTAAATACTCCAGCTCAGCTTGGGTTCTTCATCGCTCTTTCATTAGGTCGACACCAAAAGTCAAATCAAATGCTTTGGGACAAGCGCCACAGAAATATATTTTTCACAACGACCTCCCTTTCCACATAATGTCCATGCTATTCAGTACTTTTTCAATGTGGTGATACAAACTTAAAATCTTGCATAGTGCAGAAGAAGACCGTAATTACTGGGAAAAAAGGAACATTCCACTAATTTAAACTCCTGCAGCTCGTCCATTCGTCATGGCCCTAACCTTAATCCTCTGCAGATAAATATTACAGAACACACCTTGGCCTTGTAGAGTTTTCTTTGCTATGTTGTGAAAGTGATACAGAGCCAGGCAGAAGTGTCACTCACTGTCTCTGTATGACATTAGCATTTTGTCTGGAAGGCAAATTAGAAGCAATCCCGACCTAGTTGTGTCAGTCATCGCTGTCACATTGAATTGACATGACCGAACCAGTAGTGCTGTCTGTCTGATGACTTCCTTCAGCCTCCATCACCATCCAACAACCCCCCTACTGCTCTATCCAACTTCCTCCTCCTCTCGTAGAACACTGCTCATTCTTTATTTAACCTCGTCATGTGGAGCATATACATCCTCACTCTGGCCTTTATAGACGTCCCGTCAAGGACTTGTTGACCAGGCTGTCAACACTGGTTTTAATTTCAAAAAAATATTTCAAAGTGAACTTCATATGACAGTATTTTTGCCACTGATGGCAACATTGAACATAAGCATGACACACTCCCTCTCTTCTCTTCTCAGACACTGATCCTACAAGAGGCTGTAGGTGTAGAGAACCACAGTGACTACACTTTAAGAAATGACTATAGTCTATCTTTCATTTCTAGGTTACAGGTTTCCTCTGATTATGTTCAGTTGTTAGCCATTGTTGACTTAAGTTTAGCTGCAACTATTGGTTTTAGAATCTTGGCCTGGGACCTCTTTTTATGAGGTTCTCCACATGTCTGTGTGGGTATGACTCCCTCCCTAAGTTTAGAACATGCAATATATATGAATTGGTGACTGTAAAAGTCACAGTCAGGTATGAATGTGGCCCTATCAAGGGTGTGCCCTTCCTCTTGTCCTGTGCTATCTGGGATAGGCTCCAACCCCTCTGCGTCCCTGAGCTAGAAAAGCAATTGAAGTAAATGGATGGATCGAAGAAATGCGTCATTTTTGCTGCAACCTCTACCTTATTGTAATAAAATGATCAGTTGTGTAATATTCTCTTACTCCCTTGTAGTATGCTCATCGAATGTTTTTAAATGTTTCTTCGTCAGCTGTAAGACCAAGGTGCATCCAGATGACCTCCCGAACACAAGCATCGTCATCGTGTTTCACAACGAAGCGTGGAGCACCTTACTGCGGACAGTTCACAGCGTGATCAACCGCTCTCCCAAACACCTGCTGGTTGAGATCATTCTCGTCGATGATGCCAGCGAGCGAGGTCAGTTGTCTCCAGTCTAGCGAAACCGCCTAACCCATACCCCTGGACATACCCTTTGAAGTGCTGCAGACTGACCATTAATGAGATCAAAGTGAGACACAACCTGCCTGACTAGGGTCCACTATGAAACATATTAGAAGCATTTAAAATGATGCATATTTTTACATCAATAAATAAGATATGGTCAATCAGTATTGACGTTTTATAGGAAATTACAATTAATACCCAAAGGTGGGAAATAACAGTACAATAAATACAGTACACTCAGTACCTCAGTAGAGTTTCCAGGTATCTGTACTTTTATTGAGCATTTATTCTTCTTACAACTTCTTACTTTTACTACCTACATTCTAACATGAATATCAGTACTTTTGTGCTACTTACACTTCAAAACAGACTCCTTTTTGTTTTAAATCATTTCATGTCTTAAACTTGAAACAAACCAGTCAGAGGTTTGGACACAATTAGCCCATTCACTTGAATACTACTTTTAAATATTATACTTATACTGTACTTACTTTTGACTTTTAAACTCATGGTTTTTCCTATTAATTATTATTTTCATACTTAAGGACTTAAATGCTTTTTTTTTTGCTTTCATACTGCATATTTTTCCTGTGATATTTTTTTTTTATACTACTCCTTTTTACTTTGACTAGATTTCAGAACCCGTACTTTTTCACTTGAGTAAAGAAGTTGAATCAATACTTGTACTTACTTTTATACACAAGTAAATGTACTTCCACTCTAGTAAATAGTCCCTGTACTTTTGGGACCTCTGTAAATAATCAAACTCAGATCAACTCAATAGAGTAATGGGGTTCAACTAAAACTAAATTTTTTCATATTGATTGATATACTGACTATTTTCTTATCTAATATTTTATACCATTTAGTCAACAATATGTCTGAAAATAGTGAGGACAATAATAATAATAATAATAATTAATCAATCAAGTCTCTCTGTGGCGTTTGTATGTTCTCCCCCATGTTTTTTACGGATTCTTTTACTGCAAGTTGCTCCCACGCTCCAAAACATGCAATACAGGAGAATTAGTGACTAAACTACCAGCAGGTGTGTATGTGAGCCTGAATGGTTGTCTGTGTCTGGTTCCTGTGATGAACTGGAGGCTTGTCCTATTCCAGCTTCTCACCCACTATCAGCTGGGATAGGCTCCAGCCCCCTAACAACACATTACATGATAAGTAGTGACAGAAAATAAAAATAAAATATAACCCAAAAAATTATAAAGCCCAAGTTGTTATATTTTAATTCACAATTATGTCTGGCCAACAGTCAAAAAACAAAAGATATTCAACTCATCGAGTGTTTATACATAAACAGCTGGAACTTACATTGTTGTTTTTTCTTCTTCTTCTTTAATTTTATTGTACTTCTTCCTATCTTACTATTATAAGAGCATCCTGGCTGACAGTTTGGTATGTTGTTTTTGCGTCAGACTTCCTGAAGAAGAAACTGGAGAACTATGTACACACTCTGGAGGTTTCAGTGAGGGTCCTGAGGATGGAACAGCGTTCAGGTCTCATCAGAGCCAGGTTGAGGGGTGCAGCCGCCACAAAAGGCCAGGTCATCACCTTCCTGGACGCTCACTGTGAGTGCACTGTTGGCTGGATGGAACCCCTGCTGGCTCGCATCAAAGAGGACAGGTGAGAGTCAGAAAGGATGACTATGCTGATAAAGTACTGATAAGCTGCTCATTGTCCGGTGGTTTCATTTTCATGCTTATGAAGACCCGAGACGTGCTTTCAATATGCCTGTATTATCACATTTCACTGAAGTTGCATCATCGGTTGCTTGAGCCAGAGCTCTATGTGAATATTGATGGGGCAGCAAACTGTCAGGTATGAGTAGACCGCTTGAACCTGATGCTGCTGATAGGAGAAGATAACCATTTTTGCACCGTTGGCCTCTGCTCCTGCCCATGAGGAAAAACTAGCTCCCATTACTCAAGCTCTGTTTTAGTGTTACCTCTGCTACAACAGATGTCAGTAGATGCTGGGGAAGTTATTATTAAAGAGGACTGTTTTAGTTGCTACAACAGAGACATTTTTAGGGGCAAATATGATGTGGCTCAACTGTAGAAGATGTTTTTTTTTTCTTGTGACAGCACATGTTTTCTTTAGCTTACAGTGTTTACACATTTAGAATCTAATGTGACAAAGTGTTGATTGGGCCTTTGTTAATAAGCTATTTTGTCAGTCTTCTTCCAGCTTGTTAAACAAAAGAGAGTGTGAATCTGCCATGTCTTTGAGGGTGACATGATGACATGGAAGGATTGATAATTGTTCTCCTGTGACGTGTATCTGATCTAAAGTCAGACACATTAATTTTCCCCTGAGGAAGAATTCAGTATCATATAACACAGGATATCATATTATGGATCCATTACACTTTTACTGAATCCCGCTTCAGATGTATCTTGTCTGCGAATATGATGAGATGCAGCAGGAAACAGAATATCTTTGATTGACTGAACAGGAGGGCTGAGAAGGCAGGCAGACAGCAGTGATTGGTGATATTAACATTTTGTCCTCTATCAATATATGAGGATATGACAGATGTGTTCAACACTGGCTTTAAACCATTAGCCTCATGTTCACTCTGTGTTGTGCAATTCTTGAAGAAAACAAAACAATATACATCAAGAAAAATGAAAACAACCTAGGTGGATAAAGGCCTACTAATGCTGTGTCTATTCTGAAGTATGAAGTACAATTGAATGTGCAATTTCCTTATGTGCAGACATACATATATTGCAAAGGGGTATACTAAAAGGTTTGTTAGGATACCCTTCTGCAATGAAAATATATGCATATTTACCGTCTCTTAGTATATAACTAATAAAATTTTACCAACATTTCAATGCTTGAGAACTAAACTACATTACGTAATACTGTGTTGTCTTCAGTTCATTATTTGGTCAATTAACTATGTTGATATAAGGATCTACTTCTCTATGTATTACTTCATTGTATTTAACTCAGATTGCAAACCATCCGACAAAAGAAAATGTTTCACGATGTTGGTCTCTCTAAACATACGATAAATTTGTCGAGTAGGTGATTAATTAAAAAGGGATCACTACTTTTATTGCAAATTTTGTGAATTGTCACAGACAAAATTAGTATTTATGAGTCCATAATCATTAGCTACTACCAAGTTAAATGTATGATATATTCCATTATTGGATTTTCTATGTAATTTAAACTGATCAACCATAACATTATAACTGACAGGTAAAGTCAGAATTACATTGATTATCTCGTTAAAAAAGCCTGAGATGAGTTCAGGTCTTGTTGGGTACCCCCATTTTGAAATAGTTACTACCTAACGACTTCTACAGGAGTTGGCACCCGAGGCTCATGCGAGTGGGGAGCATCAATGTTGTCCGATTCCACTGAAGAGCGACTGATCACAAATAGAGCATGAATAAATCTCATGCTGGTTCTGATGGATATGTGTCAGAACACATAGTACATCGCACAGCTGTTCAAGCAGCAAAAAGGGGAACTATACAATATTTGGCAGGTGGTGATAATGTTATGGTTTATCAGCACATCTCAACATTTAACCTAACAGTTAATTTTAATGACTTTCAGGACAGCAGTGGTGTGCCCAATCATCGACGTCATCAGCGATGAGACCTTTGAATACATGGCAGGATCAGATATGACCTATGGCGGTTTCAACTGGAAGCTCAACTTTCGTTGGTATCCAGTTCCCCAGCGGGAGATGGATCGACGAAAGGGAGACAGAACACTTCCTGTCAGGTACCTAAAGAAAGCACCTCTTCCTCCTCTGAAGCTTAAGCTAGGTGCTTTGTCAGAGGAAATGTGTGTTTAGATTAGAAATAAGTCCGACTAGACATGAAAGAGACTTTGAAGAAGATGTTCGGTCTGGGTTTAGGTGTGACGGCTGCAGAGAAGACGTGGAAAGTTAAAATCTCTTCACAAGAACTCCAGTGTTGGAAAGTTCCATTTTTAACTGCAGTTAAAAATAGATTTACCCTCTTTGCAGCCCTCTGATAAAAGCAGCCTCCTGAATAAGATATTGATTGGGGTGTTTGTGCTCATCAGAAGTCCAAATATAAACTCATTTAATAGAAACAAAGAACACAATTCCTCACCGGTATGCAAATCATTGCCAGAAACAGACCACACAACCTACAGGGATAACTGTGGAGCATAGAGTGAATAAAGAGATAGAGGTAATTACCCCTGTATGGTTTATTTCAAATTGTCCAACTAATTAGCCCATTATTATATTACAGCCCAAAAAAACTTGATTTATCGATTCAAGTTTTTTTATATTTGCTTTTTGTGTCACTTTTCACAGGACTCCCACTATGGCAGGAGGATTATTCTCCATCGACAAAACCTACTTTGAAGAAATAGGAAGTTATGATCCAGGGATGGACATCTGGGGAGGAGAGAACTTGGAAATGTCTTTCAGAGTGAGTGACAGTCAGAGAAAGGAAGCTATTATGATGTTATCATGCTGCGAGTCTTGGATGATGTCACATGCCATCTGCTTTTTTTTTTCCGTTTCCTTCCCCTGTATCTCTGGCTTGAATCACTTCCACTGGAGATTCAAGGGAGAGATTGTCCGAAAAGCCTGGCCTGTTAGGCATTTCTTATTTAGTAATTATTATTAATGCCAGGAATGGGTGAAGTCAGTCCGTCCTTTAAGCGTTTCTAGAGTTTAACCAAAGAACTGATATATTATATATATATAATATATATTATATTTTTTCACAAAGCGTTCTACACACAGCAAAGACGTACTGAAGTAGCAAATGGTATTCAGAGATTTTGCATTTGTTCAAAAGTTACAGCTTGAAGTTTGTCACATTATCTGAGTGGAATCTGAATCAGAATAAGGGTTTCAAGGGTGTAAATCAAACAAAAACAAATCGCTAAACTTTATGTACACATCTTCCAAATAGTGGAGCGGTTCCGTTTGATATTTGGGGAATGTTTTTATTCATTTCTATAAATTTGGACAGTTTCCTCTCAGATATGCTATTAACAAGAATTGTAGTTAACAGGGACTACATGGAGTTTACTCTTTGTTAACGTTTTCTCTCTTAAGCTACATTCACCCTGCCAATCTTAATGCTCAATTCCGATTTCTTCTTAGATCTGTATTTTTTTGTGTATCTGTTCTCATCACTCTGAAAATGTGTCAATATTATACTCCAGTATGAACAGTTCATGGCCCTAAACGGATCCGCATGCGCACAAAAAACAATAACAAAGACGCAGTACGCTGTCAATGTGGAAGCAACATGGAGGCCACTAAAGTTACTTTGAACCCTCTTGTTTGTAGTAAAAGTGTTTAGTAGTGATGGTTTTGTGTGAAAAGCGACTCGCTCCAGTGCAGCTGTGTGACGTTGAAGTTAACTTCCGTCGTGATGTTGACGGAAGATGATGTCAAAGTCTGATTTGACGGTTCAGACTGCATCGAGTTCGCATTGCATAAAATCCGGCCCGTGTCAGAATTTGCACCACATATGAACTGGAACAGTTAAGACCTGGGTCAGGTTTTTCCTGCCGTGTGGACATACACTAGCCTTAAATGGAAGGCTGTGGCAGCGGATCCTGAGTATGTAATGCTTGTACATATTTCAGCGCCTCCTAAGATTTTTAAACATGTTTTAACCATTTTAGGTGGAAGAAAGGAAAAAGATGGCTTGAAATAATGATTGAATACTTTTATTTCAGTTATATACATCTTGTGAAACAACAATTATTTCATTCAAAATTAAAAAGTAATAGGCTGAAGCCCAAGGCTATCCTGTACCATCCGACGAATAACCCAGAATATCAGCAATACCAAAGGACAAAAATACAGGATTACATTATGCTCTAAACTGTAATCCTCAATCCTGTAACATTTTTAACATGTTTACATTATAATCCTTCATTATTTTACATTTTAAAGCTTTTGAACCTTAACGTAGAGCTACACTACTTCCACTCCTCATTATGTCCTTTCCCTGTTTGACCCCATAAACTGAAGCACGTCCATATTTTAGATTGGTTTATTGATTTATGCTCAAAGTTCACGCTGTGCCCAATGCACATTAATTGATTTGCGAGGTAATAGAATTGCTAATAATAATATACATATTACTGAAAGATAAAAGGCATCAGTGGAAAGGAAACATGTTTTCTCAATTATATTACACTCCTCTTTCAGTACCCTGCTGCTCTCTGAGGAATAAGATGTGATTTAAAAGGAAAATAAGACCTCAAAATGGTAAAGCTTTCCACTTACTGCTGTTGTATACTACTGTATACATCTATAAAATAGATGTTGGGAACAAAATGGCTGACTGTATTTTTCCAACTCAGTACCTGGTGCGTCCTGCATCAGTGGCTGCTTCAAAGAGATTTCCTTTGTAGGAAATCGATAATATAAGTGTTGTGAGGATGTTCTCTTCTTTCTTCTCTTAAGCCTCCCTTTAAGCCTTTTGGCTTGTAGAATCAAGAGCATTGTAGTTGTAATTGATTAAATCCATTTTTTGGTGACCACAGGATCAAATAAGAGAAGTGGCCTTCACACAATATATTGACTGTATATATGCTTTTGTATTGAATGTATTCATGCTACATGTTATGTAAACCTCCTTCCTGTGTGTGCGTCTGCAGATCTGGCAGTGCGGTGGCTCATTGGAAATAGTGACATGCTCCCATGTGGGTCACGTTTTCCGCAAGGCCACCCCATACAGCTTCCCTGGAGGAACGGGCCAAGTCATCAACAAGAACAACAGGCGCCTGGCTGAAGTCTGGATGGATGATTTCAAAGATTTCTTTTATATCATATCACCAGGTACAGAGCGTTCCACTCACATTTTTCTGATCCATACTTAAAATATCATCGATGAAACACTTGTTTTCAAACTTTTGGGGAATGTGTACCTCAGTCTGGATTTGAAAAGATGTTTTATTCATTATGAACCACCGGTCTAAAGCAGACATCAACAGATTTCATGGACAGGCCCCATCTTTAGTACTTGTTTGCCTGTGCTGAGATCAGTTCCTACCTTTAAGGGCTTCTCAGAGTTCAGACATTTGTCTTAGATGGTTTCCAACAAAGCTCAACCACACACTGGAAAACTAAAACGAGATGACTGCCCCTCCATCCAGGACCCCTCCATCTGTCAAAGTAGTAATGTGATTACCCTTTAGCAGTCAGCAGTGGCCCGGAAATCTCTAGTTAGGTGTTTTAGATGCCAGAAGGATCATCCGTAATCTGCCGATTGCCTAAATTGTGACCTCTCTTCGTCTCAGTTGGGCAGGATTCTGCACGAGCAGGTGTGCAGACAGAGCATCGGGTTGTGATGGATGAGGCTCTCTGCATATTGTGGCCCCACAATGATAGTCTGTTCCTTCAGGACATTAGGGAGAATGATCTTGGCCACATGGGCCACTCTGCTGCCAGACCTCACTTATGGGCATGGAGAAGCACAGTATGTTACTCAGACTGTTCTTGGGAGTGTTATCTAGCAATCCCATTAAAAGTGCATCTCCCTCCTCGTTGCCTCTGTTGCTCTGCTGATTTCAGGATCAAAGAGGCTATTCATCATCTTCAGGTTCTGAAGCTCAGACCCCACAGAGAGAGAGGGGGGGGAAATAGATAAAGCCAGGGGAGGATAAATAGCCTTCAGCCCATAGCTTTTATCACCCAACTTGAAATTTCTATTTCACTCAAGTGCGAGACGTTATTACAGAAGGTTCTTTTTTCATCATCTGGCTGGTGCTTGGTGAATAATTAGTGCCGTAAGTCTCACATGTTGATTAGTTTTTGAAAATTGTGTTTTGTTTTTCTTTTATCGCAATCATATTCTTTCATGATAAATTACCCCGATGGTTTGAGCTACAGTAGGAGGCTCTCTGGGGAGAAAACAATCTACCTAATGTGTTTATAAGTGTCTGTGCCGAGTCGCTTTCTAATCCCCCCTCAGTCAAGAGTGGCATCAAGGCTGATCAATCATGCAGTTTCCATTTTGCTAAATGAACACCCATCATGACACATGATATTCCAGCAACTGTTTCATTTGAGAATATCTGAAGACGTGCCATGCCGCTGGTGGATAAATATTTGTACAAATAAAGCATTTATGAATAAAACAAATCCCACCATGAACACCCACAGAGCCCATATTTTCAGGTAGGGTTCTAGGCTTGTTCTTTTTTTTTTATCAAGGGTCCCTCTGGTGTTTACTCTTGTTAGTGCAAGAAAACCAGTCTGTCCTTCTGTAGCAGAACAAAAGCATGCCAATACCACCTGATGATGATTTGTGTCACATATGAGGGATTCCTTGTCCATGCATTTTGTCTGCAGGAGTGATGCGAGTGGACTATGGAGATGTTTCCTCCCGTAAAGCTCTCCGCGAAGCCTTGCAGTGCAAACCCTTCTCCTGGTATCTCGAGAACGTCTACCCAGACTCCCAGATCCCAAGAAGATACTACTCCCTTGGTGAAGTATGAACTTTCTCATACTCTGATCTGATCACCCATTATGCAACAGATAGGCTGCCTGCATGATGTCCTTGCACTGCAGCTTCTAGATAAATAAAAGAAAATCTCAGGATCGAGAGCAAATTCTGAACAAAACCAGATAAAAACAGGAATCCATCTGTTCATATTGAGAGTGCAAGGTAAACAATGACAGAAATGTTCATGTAGTCCATATTGATATCAGTCACATGTTTACATAGGTATACCATGGATGCTGGGCCGGTGAGATTAAATGTGTGCACCTAAAAGTGATGCTTGCACTCTGAGCCAAAGTCCCACTGGAATGTGTGTTGAGCATGAGTGGAGGCGGCGGGTGGGAATGTTTCACGTATAAAGCTGTGGTGGATGAGGGGGTCGAACGCAGGGAATAAAGTGAGTTAGTGTTTATATAAAACTATATTTAATTAACAAAATGGACATATTTACATTTTCAATTGTTCCCAGTGTGCAGTCACATTGGGATTATGTTTAAAGGTACAGTGTGTAAGATATCGGGGGTATGCAGTGGGATCTCTATGAAGAAGTGGAATATAATATCTTTGAGGGGCCGTGTTGACAGGCGAGGTGTTACATGCTGACGTTACCATTTGCCACCACAGATACAAAACTGAATTGTGGGCCATGGGTACCTGATAAAAAAAATAGCATCTGCCCAAATGTAATTTAGTACAACACCTGTGTATAAATATCCATTAAACAATCAATTACTGAACCTTTTCAGGAAGCACTTCTCATACTAGTTTGATTGAGTTAACTAGTAGCAGTTCCCTTGTCTTGACTTGATTTAGTCCCGTCTCGTTCAACTGTGTTTACATATATAAATAAAACTTAATGACTTAAAGTCTAATTCTATTTTTTTTTAGGTCGTAAAAAGGGAGCAATGTGGGAACTGTGGTATAATATGCACCTTACGTCATACACTTCAAGATAATAGAAGTCCAAGTTCCTTTTATTAATTAGTCCTCACCAAAAATTCTTAAGTAAGCTGAATTTGCCTCTGATGGCCGAGGCTCTGCTTCAGCAGGAGTTCAGCAGGGGTAAAGTCAGCGCTGACTCCAACTGTGGTTTCTGTTTGATACGAGGAAGCCATTTGAAAGTAATATCTGTTGAAGAAGTCGTGCCGAAATGAGCTTGTAATCATCCAGCAGTCTTTCAGCTGAGGATGAGAAGATTTTTTTCATCTGTCGTGTTTAAGAACAAGCCGGGTCATCACCCTCTCTTCACCCAGTGGAGCTCCTCAGCTCCCATCTTCCTCTAATCCAGACTGATTCTCTTCCTCCTTAGGAGTCTGTCTTCAAGCTGGAACCATTAGGTTTTATATTACTTAATCATTAACATTCTGTTGCAGAGTGCATTACTGACATAATAATTTGCTTAAGCAACATGTAGAGACAGTTCAGATGGAGCTCTGTGAATGTAGAAACAGTTCAGATAGAACTCTGTGAATGTAGAGACAGTTCAGATGGAGCTCTGTGAATGTAGTGACAGTTCAGATAGAACTCTGTGAATGTAGAGACAGTTCAGATAAAACTCTGTGAATGTAGAGACAGTTCAGATGGAGGTCTGTGAATGTAGAGACAGTTCAGATGGAGCTCTGTGAATGTAGAGACAGTTCAGATAGAACTCTGTGAATGTAGAGACAGTTCAGATGGAGCTCTGTGAATGTATGCAATGAGTCCATTGCAGGGCTGAGATATCAGGAGATGCTGTGATCAGGAATTTCCCAGTGTAGGAAGTCAGATTTATTTACAGCTTCAGATTTAGAGGCGAAGATAATGAGTAGTATTGTAGATTATTGTAAATCATTTTTAACACATCTTAAATGTATATACAGTGTAGAGCCACATTGATTTTCAAGTAGTAACTCAGCTATTTTCACTATGGACTAGTCCGGTGGCTAATTATTTTGCAACTAAAATGTCACAAAATTGTGAAAAATGCCTCATTATTTCCAAAGAACTTTATTTGTCCCAACACAAAAGTTTGGACAAACTATAATATTATATGTATATAATAAATATTAAATATATTTGGGTTATTTGTCCATAACACAAATATATTAAGTTTACAATAATACTTTTCCAAAGTTAACTTCAAATCCTCTCACTTAAGAAGTTGGCACGCACAAGAGAATAAATAGCCTGTTGAACAACTCCTCCTCCTTAAAGGTTGAATCAGAAGCACCTGGACTTGTGTTTCACCCCCTGAATGAGAAGTTCAGTTGTGTCAGTTCAACCTTTGAGATTCACCATGACTTAAATGAATAAGAATCTACGCAAACATCCATTCATCACTTAATCAATTAAACACTTTCCGTTGGAAAATCTCTGTTCAGGTATGTCACACTGATTCAGAAAGGACAAATATATTGAGTATACTATCCTTTACGATAAAGAAAAGATGTTCACATGAAGACCACTACAAACTCTTTTTCAAATGAGTTGTGACTGAAGTTTTCAATCAATAATCGTCAAAATAAACCAGAATCACATTAATAGTTTCAGTGCTCTTTAAGACTTATCAGACTTAAAACCTGAATAGTGGATAGTGAAAAACCTGAGCCTAATGATAGAGGATAAAAAAGAATAAGAAAGACAAGAGCCTGCTATTACACACGGAAAAAATAGGTTCACTTGGTAAACATTAATAACAATTTTGATATTCAGGATTTGAATGTGTTTGTAGAGAGAGAGGGAAATATTATAGACTTACATGGATGGATTGTTTCAGATTATTGTTTAAGTAATTCTTGTTTATTGTATTTCCTGTCTGCAGATCAGAAACGTTGAGACCAACCAGTGTGTGGACAACATGGGAAGAAAGGAGAATGAGAAAGTTGGCTTCTTCAACTGCCATGGCATGGGTGGAAACCAGGTGTGGGAAAAAAAGCAAACATTTGATATAATTTTAAATAAGAAACTCAACCCACTGTCATATAAACTGTGTGACAATCCCCCCCTAATTTTTTCATCTTCATTCATTTTTTGGACAATTTTTCCTTTTTTTCCCCTTTGTTTACTTTGTCAGAGTTGTTTATTTATTTAATTTAAGTTTTATAATGCACTATTCATGCAATAACTTAAACCAGATTTTATTTTATTTATTCTTGTTCAATGTGCCATAAAGTATGTACATATTTCTTTTGATTTAAAAAATGGACAATTATGATTTTGACTGAAAGGGAAAAATGGGGACGAAAGGTGACGTTGAATGTTGGAGAGAAAGGGTTTGTTTCATCTTTTCATGCATGTCTTCAATATTCATTTTCATTTCCAGTGTATGCAGGGAATGATCTATGGTTTATTTGAAAATCAATGAAGCACAAAGTTAAACAGAAAAGCCTTCATCCCAAGCAGGTTGGATGAAAAAGTTGGACATAGTTAACTTTTGAGCCATTTGATTGATTATCAAATTTTTTTTCTTCTCGTGATTAAGTCTATTCTTATTTTATTCATTGATAGGTCTTAAGCATTTTAAGAAGTTTTGTGCAAGCATTTATTGTATTTTAGTTCCTCGTCCCAACTCCGGTCTTAAGTCTTAAACTATGCGGGACAGAATCCTTAAGTTACAGGGAAAACATGGAAAAGAAGAATACAACGCTGTAGTTGTAGTGAGCATTAAAAGTGCCTTACACTGCTTGTAATCTGAATTAAGGTTTGTTTATTTGAGAAAAAAGGAGGTTAGTTACCAGTGGTGGACCATTCTGATGTTATTGAAGGGCTGAGTGAGATTTCTCATCACCAGGTGTTCTCCTACACGGCGGATAAAGAAATCAGAACAGACGACCTTTGTCTGGATGTCTCCCGCCTCAACGGACCCGTCGTCATGCTCAAATGTCACCACATGAAGGGAAACCAGCTGTTTGAGTACGATGCTGAGGTAGGATTCACAAAGTAGCTGAGTAATCCATTGCCTCCCTGTTGTCAAAGACGGCCATGCTGATTGGAATTTGTTTGTGTTATGAGCAGAATGTTATAGTTTGGGTGTGCCGTTGGGTAACTGTTTGTGTTTTCTGCCACCAGAGGGTGGTGTTTGTTAGTTTTTGAGCGTAGATGCTGAGCTGCTTTCCTCTACAGCTTTCCTCTGTGCTTCCCCTCTCATGATCTTTCTGTTCACATAGTTTGTTGGCAAGTGGGAATATGATTTTGAGGTAAGCTTTCCTGGTGAGTGCTCCCCTAGTTTGTGTCCCGTCCTTCCGTTGTGTGATGTCCTATAACTCTTTATGGATTGTGTAATGTGAGTTGATGTTAGTATAGATTATCTACATCTGGATGTAAGCTTGTGACTCTTTGGTACGATAATTTTATCCTGCTAGTTTTATTTGTTTTGTCGTGGTCAGTTTAGAGGCTATAGTTTTTGGTGTTATTGGATGGTTTTTGGTGTTTTTTGTATTATATAATATATATAGGAGTGTTATTTAGCCTCTTAATTAATATACTATCATTGAACTGAGTGATTCAGACAAATTTAACTGATAGTGAGCTTTAATCTATCATATGTCTCAATTAAGAATCAAAGAGCATTTGTCCGAATGTGAACGCAGTGTATTGAATAAACCAAAGCTAAGAATAAAACTAATATTTAAGAAATCAAAACAAAAAACAATGATGGAAGATGAGGATTAAATACATCTAAACTTACACAAAACAGTTGGTGAAACATTTGCATGTTGTGAAAATTCCCTATGTATTCAGTTTTTAATGCCACAAAAACAAAAACGAAGATTAAATACATGACAAAGCAACTGCAATACAAACGAAAAACTGCATGCTAAACAGCAGATTTCCATTTCACTGGATAATCCTGGCTGTTATATTCTTACAATTTCAGCATTTGATCAAAAGCAGGAACAGATACAACCCAAAAATACAAATTAACCATTCCTGCCCGTCTTCCTTTTAAAAAAACGCTTCGATTTTGTTATAAAAGACTGCAGCGAATGCCTTGTTATCTGTTCTGATTGAGATGTCCTGTCTGTGACATGGACATACGACAAGGTGAGGAAGCCTAAGGTGAGGAAGCCTGAGGCCTTTCCATCAAACTCTGAACAAACCCAAGGATAAATCCTTTCATTAGACTTTATTCTGTGGATGCATTCTTAGAATGAGAGATCTGAATAATTCATAAACCAGGAGGACTGGTCTCTGTTGTAAACAGCACTGGGGTTTCATCGCTGATGGTGGCCCAGGTTATTTTTGGCTCAGGTGTGACAGACAGGGACTGAATCCTGGACTACAGTACTATTAACATTTCATCAGGTCATCCGTTTCACTTTCTCAGGAGTACCTGATTTGATCATATTCCTGCTGTATTCATTCATAAGTATGACCATATGCTTATGAATGAATAAGCTGTAATGGCTTCATCTAACAATAGTTTTCATTATAAATATATATTTAATCTTCAAAATATAAAACAATTCTAAAATGCTCATTGAAATTTCTCATATCCAATAGAGACATCGTCAAAGTGCATCTTCTGTCCCAACAAAACATACATCCATAGATTGAACCAGCATATGCTTAATATTTATGCATGAAAAAGAACTCATTAAATATTTGGATTAAACGTGGATTTTTTAAATCCTATCATAGAGACTAGAAGGTTCCATTACGATGTTTGGATTTACTGTGTGCGTGGGAAAATTCAGTCATGTGAAAGTAACGGTTGAATTAGGCCAATGTCAGCACGACTTACATCAATCAGCCATAACAGTAAAACCACCTGACTAATGTCTATGGTCTGTTTTTGTCATCAAAACGGCTCTCTGAAGTCCTGACGCCTTCTTTCAGAACCGCCATTAACATTAACAATAGTTCTTCTGTTGGATCAGACAACTGGTTGACTAGCTGTCCTTTCTTAGGTCACCTTAATATCTCTTTTGCAGATCCTGGTTGACCTCTGGGAAATTCTTTCAGGTCCTCACACCTGCCCCTTTTTTTTTTTTTTTTATGGTTCTAGCTTTTCAGAATCTTCACTTGCAGCCGGATTTATTCCACCCACTGGATATAATCAATGCTATTCTGAGTTCACCTGTCAGTTGTTAAAATGTTTTGGCTGATGTTGTTTTGTACTAATTTTGTCTTCATGTCAAATGGGATGGATAGTTGAGATGGGAAAGCTTCCCGTTGTAATGACTCGCACCATCATAAGTGGATTGATTGCTGAGTTGATTGCGTTAGAATTAACTTGTCCATTAGATTGGACTTTTTTTAAGTTTATCTAATGAGGCATCAATATTTTCTTTTTTTATGGTACTTTAATATGATAAGTGCCAACTCTGATGTATCAGAGCTGCTTCAGAAATTGGAGCTTTCCCAATCATAAGCACAAGTTCGGTCGGAGACATGAACTCTGTTTACAATAACATGTAGGTCTAGATTTGCGATGTCACCCAAAATGGTAATAAAGGCAGATCAATCCATACCCAGGGTCTGATAATACAAATTGCTATATTTTTTTATCTGTTTTTCTACAATTTTTGACAAATATTTTTATAATATATATTATATATATTATATATTATAATAATATAAGTTGCATAACCTGTAACGTTTAGCAGTAAGGTCCATATTTTGAACACATTAAATAAACTACTCCCCTATTCTGTCAGATTGAAGGAAAAATGAAGTTCATATTAACACCTCAAATTAAATGACAAATCTCAGACTTACCTTTACTACCATCTGTCCTTTTCATTCCTGGCTGGCCACAGAAGCACACCTTCCTACACATCATCACCCAGTCATGTCTGACCATCAGCCGTCTGGAAGACGGCACCTACGGGCCCACAGTGGAGTACTGTAACAGCAGTCCAAAGCAGAGCTGGATCCTCCACACCTATAAACGTCAGGAGGTCGCTAGACGCCTCTACTTCAGCCCAACTGATTATTTTCTCTGAGCTCCCGTCTTCTGTAGGGCCTGAGGTGAGCAGGTTAGTACAAACGAAGATTAGACAAGCAGCTGGTCGTATTTGTAGCTGCTTTGGAGAGGTAGTATGTAGTAAAGATAGTAGTAGTATTAGTAGTGGAGTAGATTCATTCAAGCTGTTTGGTCTTTGATAGGCACCTTCATAATAATAATAAATAATAATACATTTGATTTATAACGCACTTTAAATTTGGATCGAATCTCAAAGGGCTACGAAGTAAAAGCAGATAAAAGCATCAATAAAAAGTAAAATAATTACTATATTAAAACATGACCAAAAAGCAGCAATGTTAATTAAAGTTATAGGTTCTGCTAAAAAGGAAAGTTTTAAGTCCTTTTTTAAATGTATCAGTCGTCTGTGGAGCCCTCAGATGGTCAGGGAGGGCATTCCACACACGAGGGGAAGCCAATGAAGGGAAAGAAGAACAGGGGTGATGATTTTGTGTTTAAAAACTCTCATCAGGATCCTTGCAGCGCTGTTTTGAACATACTGTAGTCTTTGAAGACTTTTATTTTTTTTTTGAATTTTTATTGAAGACTTTGAGTAGGCCTTTTGGTGTTCCCAAAAAGCTAGCTTGTGGACAGTGAGACCTGAAGCCTTGTAACGCCGCTCAAGGATCCCAGCTGCCTTCATTTTCCGTAGCTCGCTGGTGAACCAGGGGGCTGAGTGGGAGAAGGTGACTGTTCTAGTTTTTACAGGGGCGTGACGATCCAGGATGCTACTCAGGGAGTTATTGTAGAAATCTACTGAGTCATTGGCTGATACAAAGTT
>VRLP01005868.1:0-32979 GCA_009660295.1 Lophius piscatorius
CTCTTGATTTTAGTGTGATGAAGAACAATCTCTTGATTTTAGTTGTGACGAAGAACAAACTCTTGATTTTAGTTGTGACGAAGAACAAACTCTTGATTTTAGTAGTGACGAAGAACAAACTCTTGATTTTAGTTGTGACGAAGAACAAACTCTTGATTTTAGTTGTGACGAAGAACAAACTCTTGATTTTAGTTGTGACGAAGAACAAACTCTTGATTTTAGTTTTTGGAGATGGTCGCCACGAGAAGTGAATCCGAAACCACGTATGAAAGGGACTCGCATCCGATTTAAAAAACTTCTGCTGAGGTGATGGTCGGGTCTCACCTGTTATCAGAACCGCCTGGTTCTTCCGGGGCAGCAGCTCGGACCTTCTGGTAGTGACGTACAGGTGGAGGCTGCAGCAGAGGAACACGGCGCCGCCGACCACGGGACCGGCAGAGACAAACAGAAAGAACCCGCCGAGAGTCCAGACGAGGGTCCACAATGCAGAAGACCAGGATCCAGGACCAGGTTCTTCTTTTAGTTTCCACAGAAGGGTGAAGAACAACACGGCGGAAGCGGCCGCACAGAACCACAAAGCCTTCTCCATCCTCTGAAGGGACCGTCTCTCTCTGTCGGACCGGTGCGAGGCGCCGGGTCTAGTCTGAGAGAGCCCCGCCCTCCTCCACCTGCATGCGGGCAGGTATGCAGTGTTTGTGCTGACAGGTCTTTATAGTGGAACCTTGTCCTCACCTGGCGCTGCTCGCGGACCTGAAGCGGGTTCTGCTTATCGAGACATCGGCCTCTCCCACGCCAAACAACGTCTGGAGATAAGGAGTCGTAAGACCTCCTTCCTGGTACCGCCCAGACAACGTCTGAACCCTGAGACCGCCCAGTGTTCAAACGGGCCTGTCTGTTTGTTTTCTGCAGGTTCTGGTGGGCGGGACTCATTAGTACCCTTGGATGCACCTGGCCGGTCCCCAAGAGTTTAATACCTGGAAGACTCATCCAGTCTCTCTCTCTCGCTCACCCCCCTCTCGCTCACCCCCTCTCTCCCACCCCCATCCCTCCCTCTCTCTCTCCCCCATCTCGAGCACCCCCTGTGTGTGTGTGTGTGTGTGTGTGTGTGTCCTTTGATGAACTAATTTCAGTATAAACAGACATGTGTGATTTCACATCTGTGATGTCACAACTTCACATCTGTGATGTCACAACTTCACATCCTGTTTCCAACAAACCTTCAGGTAACAGAATCCAGACCAACAACATTCAGTGATGAACAGAACTTTTATTGTCGGTCGTTGGATTCAGTGACATCTGCTCAGTTTTCTCGTCCTCTGAAAGCAGCAGACCCGTTTTCCCTTTTCAAGTCAGACTCCAAGAAACAGAGCGCTCATCCTCGCTGGTCGCGTGACCCAGGATTTCAGCCAATGAGAGGACGAGGCGGCGGGAGGCGGGATCAGGCGAAGTTCTTCTTCAGGAAGTTGATGAGTCCGTTGGTGGAGGAGTCGTGGGTGGAGACGGCGGTGGCGGCGTCCTTCAGCTCCGGCTCGATCTTCTTCGCCAGCTGCTTCCCCAGTTCCACGCTGAGAGCGGGAAACAGGAAAGGGTTCATTAGTGATGTCACTCAGCTGACTCCTCCCATCTCGCCGCCCAGACATCTGACAGTAAGAGACGCCACTCACCCCCACTGGTCGTAGCTGTTGATGCCCCACATGACGCCCTGCACGAAGATCTTGTGTTCATACATGGCTGAAAAAAAGATGGACGTTTGAATCAGGGTCATTCTGGGAAAAGATCCACAGAACCGTTCAGGTGAACACAAAACACGTCGGTTCTACGAGACTCCGTCGTCGTTATTTCAAACCGGTCCGGTCCCAGGGTTCTTGTTGTTCTGAAAATGTAAGGTGGGTCGTTTCATCACAGCCGCTAACATTACGTGACGCCGACGATCCAGAACGCCGTTTCAAACGATGTTTGAAAGAGGAAGAGGCTCGACTGTTTCTACGGAGAACAAAACCGTGGACTCATGTTTCATCGTCCAACAGGTTCAACTATGGAATGTTGTCGGGTTGAGTTTAGTGATGTCATAAGTGACCCGGCCCGCTGCCTCTGTCGGGTCAGTCCGACCCAAAGACATTCAAACTACTTACACATCAAACCGATCGTCTAGGACCGAAAACACGCCCGATTTTATTTACACAGTAAACAATGTCTGATGTCATGACGTCTCTGTGATGTCATGACGTCTCTGATGTCATGACGACTGTGATGTCATGACGACTGTGATGTCATGACGTCTCTGATGTCATGACGTCTCTGATGTCATGACGTCTCTGATGTCATGACGACTCTGTGATGTCATGACGACTCTGTGATGTCATGACGACTCTGATGTCATGACGACTCTGATGTCATGACGTCTCTGACGTCATGACGACTCTGATGTCATGACGACTCTGATGTCATGACGACTCTGTGATGTCATGACGACTCTGTGATGTCATGACGACTCTGATGTCATGACGACTCTGTGATGTCATGACGACTCTGTGATGTCATGACGACTCTGTGATGTCATGACGACTCTGTGATGTCATGACGACTCTGTGATGTCATGACGACTCTGATGTCATGACGTCTCTGTGATGTCATGACGTCTCTGTGATGTCATGACGTCTCTGTGATGTCATGACGTCTCTGGTGCCGCGAGGTGTTCTACTCACCGATCAGAGCTCCTAGCATGAACGGACTCAGCTTCTTGAAAACGATGGAGTTGCTCGGCTTGTTTCCTTCAAAAACCTTTAAAGAGAAGAAAACAAGTTTCTTTATTTTTACGAGGCTAAAACGACGAGAGCCTTAAAGCCTGAAGTATCCTTGACTGAAAAGTTTCCTGTAGCCTGAGGAACGCCGACGCTGGTCGGCGCCTTCTTCTCTTCTGTGATACTTTCCTTCCATCTGCTGACTGCTACTCAAATTTCTGGCCCGAGTTGGAATTTTTCTTCGTGGTGAATCAGGTGACGCCGTGTGACGCAGCGACTGCGTTGCCTGATTGGCCGTCAGCTTGGTTTGGATTACATGGAGGCGAGATCACGACTCTAGCTCCGCCCCACCTGGCGACCTCAAGCATGAAAATAGCCTTTGTGGCTTCACCAGATTTGAAAACATTCCTTAGATCCGAGGACAGATCTCCACATCCGTGATTGGCGGCGGTTCCATCCCAGCAGCAGGTCTTCGCGCTCCACAAGACCTCAGCTGATTGCTGTCGCCTTCTGCTGATTATTATGGTCTGGTCGTGGATCAGGAACTCTATTGTCCCGGGGGAAACCTGTTCTTCTGCTGGCGTAGTCATGTGGAAACTCCTATGCTAGATGCCCCGCCTCCTGCCTGCCAATCACTCCTTCTGGGTCATGGTGACCCGGCCGCGGCGTTCCGCCTGATGTCATTTCTCCTTTTGTTTGACAAGCCGTTTGATTTGAGATGAGTTGGGTAAATATTTGTGCTGCCTTCTTGTGTCGTACTTTAATCAGCAGAGCGCCATTCTCACCGCCGTCTGTCGACAGGATGAGCGATGGTCTTACTTTGTGAGGCAGCAGCGTCTCCAAGGCGTCGGCCGTCACGCCGGCGGCCTGCAGCTCTTTGCGAGCCTCGTCTGCCGTCTTTCCTTTCATCAGCGCTTCGGTCTGAGCCAGGAAGTTGGCCGCCAGGATCTGAAACACATCATCGGGCGTCGATGCGGACGAGTCAGATGAGGAGCAGACATTTAATGACATCATCGGACAGAGAGGGCGGTACCTTGTGATGGAGGTTGTCTCTGATTGGATGCTGAGACTGAGCTGGAATGAGGAAGTCGGCGGGAATCTTACGAGTTCCTGTTGAGGAACCAGACGTCTGTTAGCTAGTTAGCGGTGATGGCGCTAATCGTCGTGTGGTTCCTCATCAGATGGAGAAACCTGGAGCGTTTCACCATGTGGACCCGGACCGCTGATCTCGTGACCCTCACCTTGATGGATGAGCTGGTAGAAGGCGTGCTGTCCGTTGGTACCAGGTTCTCCCCACACGATTGGTCCGGTGTGGTAGTTGACACGGGTGCCGTCTTTGGTGATGTACTTCCCGTTGGACTCCATGTCGCCCTGACAACCAGTAACAAGGACGATTAGAGGGGCGGAACCATCACGGTGTCATGGATACCGGGTCGGACCAAACTGATGTGAAGGATTTGATCATGTGACCAGAACTCTGGAGATCTGGGTCTCACTGACCTGCTGGAAGTAGGCAGCGAAGCGGTGCATGTACTGGTCGTAGGGCAGCAGGGCCTGAGTCTCCGCCTCAAAGAAGTTGATGTACCAGACGCCCAGAACCGCCAGCAGGACGGGGACGTTCTTCTCCAGAGGAGTACCACGGAAATGCTGGTCCTGCAGGGAGAAGAGACCGACGGACACGACCGCAGATTTCAGCTCCGAGCTGTACGCAGAAATATCAGCACCCAAAGGTGCCTCTTAAAGACTTTACTGTGTGCTTTCACACGAGTTCTCTCCCACATGCTAACTAACTACGTCATGATGTCATCGCCTCACCAAGTTAGGCTCCTGCCTAGCTGCTAGTTCTAACTGCAGACACGCTAATGTCGGCTGGGAGTTATTTTTCAGGTTGAATGCGGTCCAGCTGTCAGGGGGGATTTTCATGCCTACAGTCTTTGTTGGGGTTTGACCTTTGACCTTCAGAAACATGGACCGTCTGCAGTCCAAATGTCAGCTGATGGTTCTAGTGGGAACGGTAGGTCTGTCTCTTCAGAAACCAAAACACAGAACACAAGGAGAGAGACGCCACCATCTACTGGTCTGGTACTGGTACTGCAGAGAGAACAGCAGAGAGGGATGGTGGAGAGAGCAGCAGAGAGGGATGGTGGAGAGAGCAGCAGAGAGGGATGGTGGAGAGGGCAGCAGAGAGGGATGGTTCGAGAGGGCAGCAGAGAGGGATGGTTCGAGAGGGCAGCAGAGAGGGATGGTGGAGAGAGCAGCAGAGAGGGATGGTGGACCTACCATCCAGTGAGCTCCTGCCAGAAGCTGCTCAAAGTTCTCAAAGCCTGAAACACAAACACAGGTCAAACGTCAAGACTCAGAGAGAGAGGTTTGTGAAAGGTTAAAGGTCACGGGCATTAGACGTACCTATGTGCAGAGCAATGGACAGACCGATGGCCGACCACAGCGAGTAACGACCTCCGACCCACTGGGAAAGAGCAAACATGATGACATCACAGTCAGTCAACCAATCAGAATACAGATAGAGATCGCCTCGGAGGAAGACCCGGGACCGGTCTCTACGGACCCGTTTGAACGACACTTACGTCCCAGAACTCAAACATGTTTTCTGTGTCGATGCCGAAGTCCTTCACTTTGGCCTGAAGAGAAAAGAGAATAAAGTTATTTATGAAAGAAATGATTGAAGTTGAAAATCTTTGACACATATGGTGAAACTTGTCGACGGTAACCAGAACCTTGAACCCACTGAGGACTGGGTTCTAGGAACATATGAAACGTTCAGGTTCTAGCGGACCGGTCCCAGATGATATAAACAGACTTACTGCGTTGGTGGACAGAGCAACAAAATGTTTAGCCACAGCAGATTTCTGAGGAGGAGGAGGAGAAGAAGAAGGGTGATGAGACAGACGTTCTTAAATTGACCAATCACACGACAGAAGAGACTCACGTCGCTGGCCGTCTTCAGGAGCCACTCCTTCGCCGACTCAGCGTTGGTGATGGTCTCCTGCGTGGTAAACGTCTGAAAGAGGTCAGAGGGCACAGAGTGAGCAGCGACGACTTCTGAGGCAGTCACATGACTGTCGTCAGGTGACAGTCACATGTGGACTCAGATGATGGTCACATGATGGATGGTCACCTTGGAGGCGACGATGAAGAGGGTCGTCTCGGCGTTGAGCTGAGCCACAGTTTTGGCCAAGTGAGTCCCGTCAATGTTGGAAATGAACCAAACGTTTGGTCCACCAGCTGAGTACGGCTTCAGAGCCTCCGTCACCATCAGAGGGCCCTGAACGCAACACAGAGAAAGTTAGCATCAGAGGGCCCTGAACGCAACACAGTTACAACTGAACACAGCCAGCATCAGAGGGCCCTGAACGCAACACAGAGAAAGTTAGCATCAGAGACCCTGAACGCAATAAAAAATATTATAGTTATAGTAAATCCCGGCCATCAAAGGACCTTGAATCAATCATCCAGACATTAACAGAATCTCCACAGATGACATCACACGGGGGCAGAGGGAATCTGATTGGTTGCTCACTCACCAGGTCAGAGCCTCCGATGCCGATGTTCACCACATCCGTGATGCTTTTCCCGCTGAAGCCTTTCCACTCGCCACTGCGAACCCTCTGTGAAGAGCAGAGAGCAAAAGGTCACGACCTTCCGCTTCTTCTTCTGTGGGGGCGCAAACGTCATGCCGGCGTCGGTACGTACGTGACAGAAGGCCTTCATCTTGTCCAGAACCCGGTTCACCTCCGACATCACGTCCTTACCATCAACGCAGATGGGCGTATTGGAGCGGTTACGCAGCGCCACGTGGAGAACGGCACGACCCTGAACGCCACGCCAGACACACAAACAACAGACACTACTTTACAGTAACGGAGAATGCCTGGACCCTGAACGCAGCACTACTTTAACACTGTCTTTTTTTTTTTTTCCATGAACTCATCACAACATTGGATCGACGGTCTGATCCAATCTTCTCACTTATATCACAGAGAACAAAACGTTTTTAAAGGTTGTCTGGAGAGGAGACATGGATTCTCATTATCTCAGTCCCTGCTGAAGTATCGTTTAATGTATGTAGGTACGGTAAGGTCTGAACAGAGGTCAAAGGTCAAATCAGGCAGGTAAAAGGGGCCAGCACAGAGATCAAAGGCTGAAAGGAGATCAAAGGCCTTCACACTAGCGAACACTTTTAGCTTAGGGCTATGATTTCATCCTTTACAACTCGGGGATCTTCCAGAGACTTTGATCTCGCCGTTGAAAGGCGTTTTATGTTTGTGTATAAAACCTAATCTCCGTCTCGTTCAGGTCTTTAGAACGCCGAGGTTCTGCTTCATAACCAGGTTCCACAGATTAGTGACCATAATAATAATAATAATACTTTTAATTTAAAACCAACAACATGCCCTTTTCTTGTTTGTTCCTTCTTTTAGCGAGGACTAGTGGCGTGATGCTACCAGTGCATCAAACAGGAAGTGATAAAGTCAGATTCTCCTCACTGGTTGTGGGAGATGCGGGTTCAGGTGGAGGTACCTCAGTGAAGTTGATCTTCTCTCCAGAGAACATCTTCTCTCTGGCCTCCTCCACTCCTCTGGACTTGGCCTGTAAACACGCCACAAAGGAATATCATCATCATCAGGAATATTGTCTTTATCTGAACCAACGCCGTTACGAAACCCTTCAGTGGCGTCTGAACAGGAAGTGTTTTATCTTCCTTTGACCACATTCCCTGGTGTTACGAAATCTGAGCTGAATGTCCTCTTTCAGAGTAAAGTGTTGAAACTTCCCGTTTGTCCTCTTTCAGAATAAAGGGCTGTAACTTCCTGTTTGATTGTGTTTTTATCTGAGGAGGAAGAAAGGAGCCAGGAATGTGGTTTCTATTTTCAGGATTAGCAAAGAGCCGTGACGCGACAGAATCTTTTATTCCTGCGTGGAGCAGCGATAAAGCTTTAATCAGCGAGGAACAAAAATGTAAAACATCTAAAAGGCAGAAAAATACTCTGGAGAAAAATGTTCCTTTCCTGTTTTCAGTTTCACCTCTGATTATTTATTCAACATTTCATCTTCTTCAGATAGTCTTCACCACTCGTGTTTTTATGGAAGCTCCTTTCTACCAATGTGATAATAATAATAATAAACTCTTGAATAAACTTTACGCTGAAGAGATTTGGATTCTTCTCTGTAGACCACGGTGCTGAAGCCACTTCCTGTTTGATGGAGGATCTAAAATTTACCCACCAAAAATCTAAATGACATAAACTTGTTGAGGTACAAGCGGCGCACATCTTCCTATCAGAACCAGCAAACTAGTTCCAGGTTCTGTGCGGAGATCTCCTGGAGTCTTCTGTCCATCACACCGGAGGAAACTTTCACATTTTGTTTTTAATTATGAATTTACTTCATTTTTTCCCCAACATTATGAACTTAATAAAGTTAATCATGACTTTATTAATCCTAAAAAAACAGTTTCTTTCATCATATCTCATATTTCCTCATAATTCAGTTTGGCGTCAGAGTTGAGATAAAAACAGCGACGTCTCACTCTGCATCGGTTCTCAGTGTTTTTCTCTCCGAGTGAGAGCCCGGCCTACGAACTGTGTGGTTTCAGAATAAAACAGCTGTAGGGGTGTGAGCCTTCGTTACCATGGCGATCAGCATGGCCACCACCTCCTGGTTGATGAGGTTCTTGGAGAAGTCTAGCAGGATGTCTCCATCATCCGTCTCCAGAGTGGTGCTGCCCGACACACAGAGAGGAACTTTCAGAATCAAAGACTCAAAGATCTGAGAAGATGAAGCTTCCTGTTTCACTGCCGTCACAGAAACTAATAATTGGATTTTTTTATAGTTAATAATGATTGGATTATTTCTACAACAGCACTAAACATCTGAACAGACGTCCACCGAGGGTCATGGGGTGAAGGTGCACATATAGGATGGAGAAGGAATGCCACCTGGTTGTGAAAGTTGTTCAAACATTCATTGAGCAACCATAAGAACATTGTGTGGAGAACAAACCACCAGCAGTACCGGACCTGGTCCTGGACCAGACCTGGTCCTGGACCGGACTCACAATCACAGCTGTCTGTGTGAAAAACCAGAAACCCTAAATCCTAGTTCCAAGTCAGACTGCCTGGGTCACCATGGTTACCTGTCAGGGGGTGGGATACATCAGACAGCAGGTTTTGTCCTGAAGTTTATGTTGGAAGCTGGAAGAATGGACCAGCGTGAAGATCTGAGAGACTAAGACAAGGTCCAGATTGTGATGACTAGAGGACTGGGTCAGAACATCTCCAGAGCAGCCAACCGGTTGGTGTGCAGTTGTTAGAACCTACCAAAGTGGTCAAAGAAGGACCACGAGATCATGGGGAGTGAATGCTGGTTCCGGTTGTCTCATCCCACAGAAGATCTACTGTAGGTCAAACTGCTGAAAAACTTAATGGTTAAACTTTTCAGGACAGATTGGAGGATCAGAGCGACCAGGTCAAGGTGTTGACTTGGCATCCAGCACCTGTGGGATTTTTTGACCAACGGGTCAGATTCAGGGAAGCGCCACCTCACAATGTCCGGTTCATTAAGGATCTGCTGCTCACATCTTGGTAGAAGAAAGCCCACCCTTCAAAGTTCTGCTGGAGTCCAGGCCTCCATGAAACCGAGCTGTTCCTGTGGCTGAAGGGAGCTACACACTACTAGACAGGTGGTTATAATGTTATGGCTTATAAGTCTGTATCATACAATCAAAAAAAATACAAATACAAAAAAAGGCAGATATCCCTGATTTTCGTAGGCACATATCGACCATAATATTACAACCACCCACCAAATATATCCCGCCCACTGACAGTTACCACGGTAACCACTTAATCACAGGTACTCATTTCATGAAGGGGGATTATGTGTTGGCCAAACGCTTTAGAACAATAATTCTCCTCTTTGATTCGGAAGATGTGACCCACAGCACGTACACATCCCCTCATCTTGAACGTTAACGACGCTGTGACGTCATTTCGGTGTCAACCCTACCCTCAGGATCTGAACCCAGGGCGTCCATTGTCGGACACGGTGGAGGCTGTGCTTGACAGACAGTTTGAGCTCACCTTCAGCCAGAATCACATTATTAACTGGCCACGTGACTCTAGATGTATAACAAGTCTAAAATGTGTAAAATAAGAAAACCAGGACATTAAAACGTGGTTTAGGGCGTTTTATTACCATCCGCCTCAACATTTAGCATGTTTTTACTTACCTCTTTCCACCTAACATCATTAAACAGACACGCTCTGAAGAGAAGACATCATTTAGACATCATTTATTAATCATTTTAATGACTTTTTGGCCTTAAAGCTGCGCTCTGAGCTGCAGGTTAGCCTCTGTCCGGTATTGGAAGCTGTCAAATTAGCAGGCATGCTAACATTAATTAACCGACTAATTCTCCGGTGTTTAATGGTAACCGACTCACATGACGGAGCTTCTACGTGACCTGAGGGATGGTGTACTCAGAGCATTTAACACCGGTCGTTTTCGGTGAGTGAATACATACAGGAACATTCGGTAATGACGAAATGACCTTGCAGAAGAGGAAGTTTGAAGACGTTCTTCCGACAGTTTGGCTGTCAGCGCCCCTCCGACCACCGACCACCTGTAACCCCATCAGACCCCTTCACCAGTACACCCCTCCAAACCCCTCTCCTCCTACGTGTCCCACCTGAACTTGCTGAACCGGTCCGGGTCGGTCTCGAACATGGACCTCATGTTGAGGCTCCTGCCGTTCTTCTGGTACCAGTCCTGCAGCTTCTGGTAGTTGGGGTCGGCGCTTAGAGCCATGATGGTCCGACTGCTGGTTCAGGTCTGAAGAACTGGACTGGTCTCTGTGTGGTGTTCAGGAGGAGATGGAGGCCGGATGCTGCTGCTTCTTCTCTGCTTGTAGAGGACGGAGGTGGTGACATCCGTCTGGACCAATGACTGAGGACTGGCCCCGCCCCCTCACCAAACCCCGCCCACCGCCATATGTAAACACCCTGGACTAAAGCCAAGAGTTGTTACCTAACCTGGAATTCTAACTTGTATGAGGAAGCATTGGTGTTAACAGTGTTCAGGATGTGTACCTGAGTAAAAGTACTGTGAGAAAATACTTCACTTAGAGTAAAATACGTGCCTTCAAAACCTCATTTAAATAAAAGAATGTCACTGTAATACGAAATGTACCTAAAGTATCAAAGTAAGGGTTCCCAGAGTTCAGTAGAACAATCTGAATGTATCACTGTTACACAGGATTAAGATGCCTGTCGCATTTATGTGACGGCCTATGCAACTGCCGCAGATGTTCTCAACCCTGAGAGAAACGCGACGGTGTGAAAAGAAATACTGAGGTATGGTATAAGTACCTCAAATGTGTACGGAAGTACAGTACTTGAGTAAAAGTACTTAGTTACTAATCACCAATGATAAAGTATCAGACGTGGGACAAATACTGAGTTACTGTATTTTCTTCAGGTATCTCTAACTACCTCCACCGAGGTCACGCCTTTACCTCCAGACGCTTTACCTCCAGACGTCTTTACCTCCAGACGCCTTTACCTCCAGACGCTTTACCTCCAGACGTCTTTACCTCCAGACGCCTTTACCTCTTTACCTCCAGACGCCTTTACCTCTTTACCTCCAGACGTCTTTACCTCCAGACGTCTGTCTGATCTTTAGCACCATTACAGAAACACTAACGATGGTAGTCCTGGACTTGACCACGTTTTGAAGACGTTATAAGAGGGTTTTTTCCCAGCTGAGTTGGATCCTCCTGAAAGGATGAACTCCGGCGCCTCCCCCCGGCTAATTTTACACAGGAGATTATGTCTCAATGTTGGAACATTTCTTAGAGGCGGGTCAGGTGAAAACCTGAAACCCGTTCCTGCTGGTCTTCATGCAGGTTTATATTTAACAGACGGAATCTTACTGAATATTCCCGGATGTTTAATCTTTAAGCATGTGGGGAAAAAAGCTGTCAGTGTTTTTTCCAGACTTCTTGCTATTCTTTCTCCAAGTTTCACTGAAATCCACTCAAGAGATTTTATGACTACGTAAAATATTACAATATTCCCTAAGAAAGAAATAAAGAACTAAGTGATGCTCCCAACATTCATGTTTTTTCTTGAAGGCCTGTCCTTCTTTTACAAACATCTCCTCTAAATGTTATTTGACATAATGAAGGAAAATGATCCCGTACACCGTTTCAGGATGTAATGGATTATATTACGCTTTGAGGCTCCGCCCACCACAGACTAGACAGACGACAGGCTAATGAACAACAGTTTATTTTTTGCTCTTCATAAAAATCCGGCCCACTGAGGCCCACAGAGGACGCCGCCATGCTGGGCTCAAAGATAAACAAGAGGCTGTGGCTCCCGAGGGTGACGGGAAGCCAGAGATGGAGAGCGGGCGCGACCTTGGCGCCGGCTGTCCGCCTCCTGATGCTCAAACTCTCTGTGGTTATTGCATCAGCAACCCTTACTTTTAAGAAGAAAATACGCTTTAGTGGTGGCTGAATAGAATCCGGTAGTGTTGAGTGACCGGGTAAGAGCTTCCTTGAAACATCAAGACACATAGTCCCGCCCCCAAAATATACATCCAATTAGAAAACAGCTCAGTGGTTCTTACCTCAGAGGAACCGGGATTTGAAAACAGGCGTGAATTCTTTTACTTTACAGCGCATTTGTTACTAAAGCTACAAACTAGCTTAGCATAAAGAAAGAAACAGCTAACCATGATTTTTACACTTCTGGCTGTTTAGTTAATTATGCTAAGCTAACCCACAACAGCTTCAGCGAATGCAGAAACGTTCCCTAAATGTTGTAATACTCCTGTCAGAGCCCTGCAGCATCAGTCGACGTTCTTAATGAAGTACAAATACATTAATCGGCTTCACTCGTCTAATTGAAGAAACGCTCGTCCGGTCCTCTGAGGGTCGTCCGATGTTCGGTTCCATCAAAGATGATCAAACCCAAATCTTTCATTCAACAACAACAAAAAGAAGAAGAAGAAAAAAAAAGGTTCTGTTCAGAAAGTTTTGGGACATGTTGGTACTTTTTTTTACTTTTTATTTGGGTTCCAAACTTAAATCAAATTAAATGTATTTCCTTATTGTGTCGATCTAAAGTCTCACGCTGAAACTTTTTTCTTTGCTTTGATAACTAACGAGTGGCGGCGCTGACATTCCTCCACCTCTGGCGCTATTATTACTTATTCCCTGAGGTGGAGGTTTGGACTCTCGTCACACGGCAGCAGAATTCTTTGCTGCTGAAAAAAGAACTTTAAGAGAATCTTACGAGGCTTCGGCTGGGACCCGGTCAACGTGATCCAGTCGGTTCTTCAGAACGAGTAAACGGGCCTTAAAGTTTCTGTGGGTGGGAAAGTTTCACAAAGTCACTTTCCTCCACAGGAACTTTGTTTCTGGAAGAAGGGAAAGAAGATAAAGACTTTACTTCCTCTTCTAGTTCCACAACATTTTTAATCTGGCTCCTTAAAACCACAAAATGAGTAAAAATGAGTTTTTACCGATCAAAAACGTTTATTAAGAGTTTTCCTGAAACGCTAACGTGTTTTATATTTTTACTGGATCTTCACGGATCCGTTTGGGTCTGAACTCAAAAACTCTCACTGCGCTTCACTTTTGGGGCTGGAGTTTTACCTCCTGCAGCGCCGGAGGGAGGAAACTCCCCGGTGGCTCCAGCAGCACCAGAACCAGCCAATATCTCCCTACCAGCACCGCCGGGCGCGGTTCTGCAGCTTTAAGGCAAATCCAGAGAATTAATTCTTCTATTTTTCCTGAGCACAATCAAGTCCTTTAAAGGTAGCTTTGCACACCAGACAAGAACCCAAATGGACCGGGCCCGTCTTTCACTCAAATGCATCCTTTTCCCGTCTGTTCTCCACGCTTCATGCCAAACATCCAGTGAGAGGGTTTAAGAACTTAAATGGTTCTGGCCGCAACGGCGTCCGATTACTCAAGTCACATTCATCACCCGGATCCCTCAGAACCACCGGATGAGCAGAAACTACAGCGCCCGCAGCGGGACAAAGTCCTTGTAACTGAAGTTGGTTATGAATGAATGCGTCACATGACGAGTCTGAGGAGGAGGAGCCTACGGAAGGTTCAGAACGACGGAAACATCATCGAGGCGGAGACCAAACGAATATTTGAATCCGTGAAAAGTTGATTTTAATTTTAGTTTTATCCAACATATCTTTGAGGCTCATTTCTGACATTAAGATCAAACGGCGTCGCACAAACAGGAAGCAGCTGATTTCAGCGTCGCACCACGCCTCAACTCAACCCTCAACGTAACAAACGTTCTGACCGGGTCAGTCCAGAGTTTTACCTACAAATAAATGGCGTTAAACGTTTTTCCCCACGAAGGTCCTGAATCTGTGGGTGTAGAAGGATCTGAACCGAGGCGTGGTTCCGCTAGGAGTGTTGGAGTCCATCGGCTGGTGACTCCAACCATCCTAGACCCCGACCACAAGCCCTCCTTCAGGATGATGACAGGATTTAGGTTTTAGGGCGAGGAGGTCGGAGCGGAGCCGCTGCTCCTTCCTGTCTACCTGATCAGGACGCCTCCAGAGTTATTTCAGTTCAGAGATGAGAACGAGTCTTCTCTTCACACTCATCTCACTAAAACCTCCATCTTACGGAGGGTGGAGGAGCTCCCTCCACCTCCTCATGAACATCAGTCCTTCAGAACTGCTGCTGGACCCGAAGCTTCTCTGCTCTGTGATTTTAAACATGTTTCTCATCCACTTTAATGTCGTTCTTTTTAAGTACTTAAACTTTCCCTACTTCTTAGCTGAGAAGCTTTTAGCGGCTAAAGACGGATTTTAGTCCTCCTCCTCATCCTCATCCTCCTGCTGCTGCTGCTGCTCCTCCTCCGGCGTCAGGATAAGGAACGGGGAACAAACAGAAACCTCACCATTGTTAGCTTGTAAATAAGAGAAAAAAAACAGAACCAACCAGAACCCAGTCAAGGACATGCTGGCGTTTCCCTACGCTAACCTTAAACCGTGACACCCGTAACATATGGAAAGACGAGAACAGGAAGCTACGGAAGCTGGAAGGTGACTGAGGTCAAAGAATCACGAGCACTGAGACGGAGGTGTGGCAGCGAGCGGGCCGACGGATTAACAGCATCAGAGTCTAAAGAACAGTAGAAAAATACGTGTCAGAAAGGAGTGGGCTGATTTGGTGCTGATAGGATAGACTGACTCCGCCCCCCTGATAAAGCTACGACGGGCCGGGGAGATGATTCACCAGAAGACAAAAAAAAGAAAAAAAAGAAAAGTCAGCATCTCTCTGAAATCAATCCTTTCAGCCACTTGTAAATTCTTTCTCAAGAAATTTGGACTAAATGTTTTCCTGCTAAACTGCGTTGTTGTTTCTGTTGTTTCCGTGGAGACCGAGCCGTCTACCCCAGTGCTGGTGACAAATATACAACTAGTAGACAATCTTCATTATTATAGTCGACAAAATAGCAACTCAAACTATTTGTTATTCCACCGAAGCGCGAACCAGCTCCACCTCCGTGAACAATCTTCATCCCCCGCCGAGGCTACGCCGCCACTTTGTTGTCCTTCTGGAAGAAAAACAAAACAAGTTTTCGATTAGAAACCATCCGGACGGGCAGAGAACGCAGGCGTGACGGTTTTCTACCGGGCTGACTGGTTTCTGGATGAAAAGAGTTTATTGACGAAACGGTTTGTAAACAACAACAATGTTTGGGTACATAAGATAATTACATTAGCATCAATGCAGCGTTAGCCTTGTAACCCGTGACGAAGACGTCTGTATTTATGATGGAAACGAGTCCCGCGCCGCCGTCCCTGACATCAAGGGTAAATCCCAGAAAAGACCCCAGTCTCCTGCGTCGTACATTCATTCCTCCTGATTCAACGCCACACATTAAATATTATGGTCAAAAAAACATTTTTGTAAAACAGCTCCCCCTAGTGAGTAAAATAGGAGAAACGATCCGGTTCCCCTTTGAGTCCATTCATTCATCTGTACTGAATGGGACCAACGGTTTGGACCGGAAACTTTTAGAGCTAAAGTTCCACCTCGTGGCAGAAACACACCAGCAATCACTCCTGTTCTTCCTCACACGAAGGACTATGTGGGAATAAGAGCTGACAAGGAACCATGGAATAGTCTGAGTGGCTGCGGCGGCGATGAAGATTCAGAGTAAGTCTCACTTCTAATAATTATATAATAAATAATTATGATACATTTTATGGTTACGGTTGAAGTGCTACTTTTATGGAGGGATATTTTGATTTACGGAGACACGACTCTTCACTGTGGTTGAAAGTCTCTCGTCCGGCCCTGAAGGTTCTCCTGCCCACTTGGTGGAGCCTTCATTTGAGCCGGAGCAGATGAGACTCCTCCTCTTCCTGTCTGTACGGATTCATCTCCTGGGAACCGTTTCTGCCGTTGTACTTTCATCGTGAACGATACGGGGGGATCCTGTTTGGACCATAGTAACGATCCTTACGACTCCGACAGACGTCTGATCAAACTGCTGTCTGTCGGTTCTGAAGGAATATCGCCGCTGCTTGGATTGGACATGTTTGATGGAGATGCTCCTTTAAATCCACTAAGTGTACTTCCTGTAGTTATGACCACGTGAAAAGAACGACAGACACATTTATCGTCTCCTGCTGGAATGAAAGAGGAAACCTTTGAGGGTTAAATCCTGACGATGAATATTTACCCTGTATGCTGACAAGTCGGCAAACTCCCGACCCGCTTGGTTTCCTCTGTAACCTCCCCTGAAGCCGCCACCACCGTGCGGCGGCCCGAAGGACCCTCGGCTGGCGGAGCGACCCCGTCCTCCGCGGAAACCCATACCGCCACGTCCGCGGTAACCGCCACGCCCTCGGCCGTGACGGAGGGGAATACCGAACGTCTCGGCGTTCATCCTCCTCTCCTCCGCCCAGGTCTGCCTTCGCTCCCTGCAGGAGGAGCGACATCAGTGAACCTCCATGACTGAATTTAAGGAGCTCAGAACTTTAGATGTTAGGTGTTCTCCACATGAAAAACTGTTTCTCATCAAACATGAACTAAAATATGAACTGCTGGAGTAAAACATGATGAATACGAAGACAGACGTCCTGGAGACGATTCATGTGCAGGAATATAGAGCTCCCCCTAGCGGCAGAAATATATAACCAACTATTCCCATAATCAATCCAGATCTTCCTCACACTGAGGTCTGTGACGCCAGAAAACCTGAAAAGGATCAGGTCGATGGCATCAATAATAAACACCTACCTCGGGAAACCTGAAACTCCAGACTTTTCATTTGCTTTTCTGGTGAGAAGAGAAAACACGAGATGTAAACATGTAAAAGGTCAGAGGTCAGAGGTCATCAGAGCTTCAGAAACACCAACAGACCTGGTGTCGTCGCAGGAGATGTTGTCGAAGAAGGACTTGGACTTGTCGTAGTAACAGTTGGGGCCGAGAGGGTCACACTCCTCTTCAGCGTTCCCCTCGCTGTTCTGGGTTTCCACGCCAGAGTCGCCCTTGTCCTCGCCGTTCACCGCTTTCTCGGGCTTCTCATCTGAGGAGGAACAGAGTGACGTACAGTGAGGACAGGCCTGGCTGAGGCTCAGAGAGGGAAATTGTGTGTCTGCATGAAGATGAATTAATCAGGAATAACTGCTGCAGGCTGATCTGAAAGATCCAGAGAGAAGGGGAACAAAGATCTCATGATCTCTCTGAGAACGGAGCAATGGCTCTGACGATGCGTCCACTTACTGCAGGCGAGGTTGTGGAAGCAACCAGAGTTACGGCCAGCAGCTGTGTAGAAGAACGAAGCAGGGCAAAGGCTGGAATGACTGATATAAACACGTCTACCATCAGAAGAAACATCAGACACCTTTCAGCTTCAGCTGCGCCGCTAACACGTCTACCATCAGAGGAAACATCAGAGACCTTTCAGCTTCAGCTGCGCCGCTAACACGTCTACCATCAGAGGAAACATCAGGCACCTTTCAGCTTCAGCTTGCTCTGAAACTCCCGGTCGATCTCCTCCTTGTTGAACTGGGCGTTAGCGCTCTCAAAGTCAAAGTCTTTCTCAAACTTCATGGGTCCATCTCGGCGGATGTTGAAGCGCCCTCTGCCGCGGTGACCGCCCCCTCGTCCACGCCGGTTCACCGGTGCACCAGGAGCCACTACTGGAAACAAAAAACACATTGGATTCAACAACAACAACACAGCAACACAAACCACAACACGACTATCCACGATGGGAGACGAGCTTTAAAACGCTCAGATGTTAGCGCCTCTACAAATCAAACATGGCGGACGTGCAGCCAATCAGACGAGAGTAAACTAGGAGGCATGTCTCTTCCGCTGACATGAGCATCAGCCTACACATGATACAACAGAGAGGGATGATGGGAAGCTGCAGAACATGAGGTCCACGGAGACGGAGGAAGTCTCGACCCGAAGAGCGTCTTCTGCTGTCCCTGCCTTCAGGGAAACTTTGGGGACATGTGTTCCTGGAACAGCAGAGTTCTAAAGTGTCCAGAACATGAACAGTTACGAAAAAGAGCCTGAAAATCCAGGGAATCCAGGTTAGAATCTCCTGAGGGAGATTCTAACCCCTTTAGAAAGTAACTGCTTCTTCAGTCAGATGATGATGTCATCGTTGTGAATTAACTCCTCTGCTGTGAAGAGAAAACTCGCTGTTTTCAGTTTTATGGAGAGCGATAGCATTCCTCGCCGCTGACGGCTTCTGTGTGCAGTAATTTACGTCCAAAGAATGATACTACACAACTTCCTGTGGAATCATCCGACTGTGTGGCAATGTTCTCATCACACCCGTACGTTTCCTACATTATTAATGATCATCGTTGACGCGGTTTACTTTAACTGCTGCTCGTGGCGAGTATCCATTGATTTATGTCTGTTTAATTTACTTATGTTTTTCAGGGAGGGATTGGACCAGCACCACCTGCTCAGGTGTGTGAGCAGTTTCTGGATGATGAAGATCCCCAGACCTGAACCAAATATGGGACTTTATGTATGGGTGCATGGAACACCACCAAGTAGAACCACAGACAGTCCAGGAGCTCACCGTTGCTGCTAGCATCAGCTCTGCTAACTTGTGTCTCTGTTAGCTTTGGTGGTTCTTGCCTGTTTGTAACCTGTGGTCTCCGACCCCTCAGCTCCAGCTGCCCGGTCAAACATGACAACAAACTGATGTCTGAAAATCTCAGAGGGGAATGAAGCAGAAGTCCAATTCCTCGAGTGACATCGGTACCGCTCTCACACGCGGGCTGATGTCAGAGTCTCATCATCACTGAATCACGCACTGGCGACCGACAGAGTGGGTTCAGGCGCCATCTACAGCAGACATTCACACTCACCTCTCCTCGTGTCCACGCCGTCCTGATGCTGGACCTTCTGGCTGCCCTGGCCGGAGGCGGAGGGGGCGGTGCGTCCGTGGGCAGGGCTCCTGCGGCCCAGTCCGGGGGCCGGAGCTGTGGCAGTGGCAGCTGGGGCCGATGGGGCGGTTTGGATCCCCTGGTCCAGAGTGGGGCTCTTCCGTAGAGGGTCCAGGCTCGGGCTGCTGCGACCTGGAGGAGAATCAAGGAGGATATCGGGATCGGTGATGGCGGCTGCTATCAGTGACCAGAACCAGCACACTGTCTGGTTTAAACCAGCTGGACTCCAGCCACATCAGGATGATTCTACATGCAAACTCCTCACACCGACGACTTCTCCTGACTGAATTAAAAAGATGTTGACATCCCTTCCTCCTGAAAAACGTTGTAAAACAAAATCTAACCAGTCGCTCCCAACGGCAAAGGCTTTATCCCCGGAGAAACCCCCAATCCCCTGTGTTGTACAAGAGATCCCCCTGAATGAACACCTCAAATTAAACGTTGTTTGAAATTCTGTTTGTTTTGCAAAAAAGCTCCCCCTACTGAGTAGAATAGGAACTATTAGAGTGAAATGTGATGTATACGGAGACAGATCCAGGTGAGTCGACTACTCTCCACCAAATTTGGACTATATCGGACCAACGGATGAAAATTTACGGCCTGAAAACTTTTGAAGATAAAGCTGTTGTGGGGAATGATGAACAGAAATGCCGATGAACTGAATTGTTCTGTAACTCACTATGGCAGAAGTATCTCGTACCCAAAACAAAATTCTGCTGGGTTCCTGTCTTTGGACAGCCTGAATGACATTTAGGTTAATCCTGGATCAAAACCAGCACAGGAGTTACTGAGGGCTGTGAACAAGGAGCTCCGTCTGGACCCTCAGACGGTCGGTACTGAACGTGGAAAAGAAAAGGCCTCAACTGCTTAAAGTCACAGCGATGCCGTGTTTCAGTCCTTCCTCTGTTTCTATGGCATGGCTTACCTGGTACCAGAGCCATGGAGAGACCCTGAACCCCTGGACACCAAGCCCAGAACCCTCTAATTTGGCATAAGCCCCTTTAAGAGTATCTGTGTGTGTGTGTGTGTGTGTGTGTGTGTGTGTGTGTGTGAGAGTGAGAGTGAGAGAGTGGTCGAGTGAAGGAAGGAGAGGGAGCTGAGAGATGAGAGCAGCTGGTTGCGATGGTGACTGTAGTAGAAAGGAGGTAACAGAGTTTTGGAGGCCAAAGGAGGTGAATGTGCTCAACAGGGTTGAGCTGTCATTAAACCCACATGGAGAAACCAGGACCAGGATGAAGGAGAATCTACACAGACATGTTCATTAAATACTTGTAAGAATGTTGCACCTACCAACACCAACTGGTCCAAACTGGGGGGACACCAGGGGACTGGTGCTGAACTGGTTATACGCAGGAGCTGGAGCTCGGTTGAAGAGCCCGTAGGAACCGGCAGACTGGAACGGGGTCGGTGCAGCAGCAGCAGACGAGGCGCTAGAGCTCATGGATGACTAATGAGGAAAACAGGGATGGTAAATAACAAACATTGAAACAGTCTGACCATCCCATAATGAGCTTGTGATGATCACCTGGACGATTGCCGGGTCCTGAGGAAGAGAGCAGGTCGGTTTGGGCGGCTCACACACAGTCAAGTCCTTGATGTCGCTGCCTCTGAAGATGATGTACTCAAAGGTGTCATCACGAGGAGGGATGGGCCGGTCGGTGGGCCGGTCCTCCGTGCCAAAGGAACGCACTTACAAACAGGAAATAGATCACAGTCAGCATCACATCACGTTGGAGAACTGCTCAAGAGTGTTTCTATAGCAGCCCTGGGGACGAGACTTCGTAAAAAACAGAATAAACTCTAGTGGTGTCTATTCTAACAAAATCAGATATTTCTTCCCCCCTTCAGACAAAACTTTAAGTTCAACCATCATCCGCTCCAGCCAAGGCTGCTGTGAAACACGAGACAGAACGGTCCTGGAGCAGAGGAGCAGGAGATGATGGTGACTCCGTGCCGCTCCGACAGAGTTCCAACAATCTCAAACTGATTTGAAACGATGCTGAAATAAAAACGGAACAAAACCAGATCCACTTCAGCAGCAGCTTCTCTGTTTGTCTGCAGGATCCAGCAACACGTCCCTCGGAAGCGCCAGCGTTCGGATCCGAAGATTAACTGAAGACTTGAGCCGAAACAAAGAAGTGTCCATAAAGTCTTTATGAATCAGTGTCCAGACTCGGATCAGGACATTTGGTCTGTAAGGAGTCACTTAATTATTATTATCTCCACCAAGGAGGGTGTGTTATTCTTGTGTTATTAAAACGTTTTCTGAACTGCTGCCAGTCACACGTCTCTGAGGTTTCACGCAGTAATTAACAAACTAGACAGCAGGGGGCAGTACAAACATTTTCCACTAAAGACACATTTTCCATCTGAGCTGTCGCAGTAAGGAGAGATTTGAACCGATCAAAACGATTGTTTTATATCATGAGAATTTCTTTATTTATGAGAGGGGGGGCTCCTTGAATAGTTTTGTGTGATGCGGAAGAGGAGCCTTTTTTAATTTTCAAAATCAGTCTTCCTTCTTCATAGGCCACACGGGTTTGGACGGCTCCCAGCAGGCAGTGGGGCGGGGATTATTTGTAAATGAGGATATGAGATTGGAACATTTGACTTATAAAACGGACCAACAAGCCTGTATGAGTGTCATCACAGAAAACCTTCTGCGTCCCGTTTGTGTCATCCGTGATCAGCCGCTGTGAGGGCGGTGCTGCATCTTTGCATCGGCATATTTCTGTTGATTTATGTAACAGAGAAATATCACTGCGTCATAACATTATGACCACTGGCCTAATATTATGAAGTTCCCATTTTTACCAAAAAATCCCAGCTCTCGATTGGACTGAGATTCTAGGTCAACACCTTCAACTGGTTGTTGTGTTCCTATAACCATTCCGGAACCTTTCCTGCAGTGTCTCAGGGAGCATCATCCTGCTGGAAGAGGCCGGAGCATCACACTGCTTCCCCAGCGTGTGTTCTACCCATAATGCATCCCGAACAATCTCTTCCCCAGGTTAAGTGAGGAAGCCATGGACCACCAGACAACTTTCTTCCATTGCTCCATGGCCCAGTTCTGAAGCAGACATGTCCATTGTAGGAGCTGTCAGCAGTAGACAGGGGTCAGAAGTCACTCTGAGGCTACACAGTCCCACATGCAGCACCCGGGATGTCCTTTCTATGTAAACCAGCAATAGCATCAACACCCCCCCCCATAACCGTCAAAGAGATTTGGGTGCACATATCGCTGGTTTATCGCCCTTCCACTTTGTCAGGTTCTAACCACAGCAGACCAAGAACACCCGATAAATCCTCCAGTTTCTGGACATCACAATCTGGTCCTTGTCAAAGTCTCTCAGATCCTCAATATGATCTTCTTTTTTTTCCTGCTTCCAACATCAACATCAGTATAAATGATACTTACTACATAAAATATTCAACATGCAACAATGTTCACCAAATAATCAATGTTGTTCAATTAATCACTCAACGGTTATAATGTTATGGCTGATCGGTGTCTGCATCAAAAAATAGTCATGTAAAATGTAATACATAATTACGTAAATCTTCTACAGCACACTAATCACCTGGAGACCTGCTCGGATGCTACCGGTTAAATTAAGAGGCGCGTGCACTCAATGACGTGACACGTCCAACATAAAGGATGCTTTTATCGCGAATTAACCGGATTGAAAATCCACCAATGACGTCACACCAACTTCTTTGTGTTGTTAGCATCTTTGTAATGCCGTGATGCTAACTCTTTTTTTCCAAAGAGACCACAGTCCATTAACTGTAATCAGATTACATCTCTAAGAGTCCGAGTTCTTCTCTGTAAATGTATTATTCATCGGATGACGTTGCTGTTAGCTTTGATGTTTCAGCCTCTGTAATGGTGACGTGATAGCATGCTAAGAGGCTAACGCTGGCCTGCTGGCTAACGTCAATAACTCATTAATAAAGGCGGAAATGTTGGGGTTGAACCTGCGCCATGAATCTAACCGGTAACCGGCGGTTTGTCATAAATGTGTGCGTGGAGGCCAGCGGGCGCTGACGCGAGCTGCTACCTTTGGCCAGAGCCACGGTGGAGTTCTCGGTGTCGATGGTGTAAAGGATCCCCTCGTAGCGAATCTCGGCCTTCGAGATTAGGCTGATTTTGCTGCCTAAATAAGGCGTCCCGCCGCTCATGGTGGCTCGTGGAGGTCGGCGGTCCAAACACAAACAAGAACGGACGGCTCCTTCGAACCGCGCGATCAACACAACCGATTCTGGACCGTTTGTGCCTCGGTGTCAACTCGGTCTCCTCACAACTACAACATGGCTACCGAATCCTCCATCCAGCGTCTCTGAGCGCGAGGGCTAACGGGAAATCATAATATCGCGCGTTTACGCTCCGCCGCGAGATCTAGATCTGAGCACCATAGACAGGAAACACAGGCGCGTGACTTCTACCACAAGTACTACTGCCGATAGGCCTCCTACCTACTTCTTCTCCTTCTCCTTCTCCTTCTCCTTCTCCTTCTTCCCTGCAGCGGAAGAAGTGGAATTTAAACTTTTTAATATTAATCTGGTTTTCATTTCAGTGTTGGCTTCAGCCATAAAAGCAGATCTGAACTGGATCTCAGTTAAATTTGGAGTTCTTATGTAAGCTGGAAAATCTTGTAAACAACTTGTTTGTTTGCTAAATACTTTTATTCATAGATGCATGGATCTAATGGTGGAGCCTCACGTCAAACTTTAATATATGAGGCCTGTATTTTATATCTATATATTTAAAATCTTCTTCTTTAGTGGACTCAATTCTGTTACTTGAACAAAACCCTATTTTTAGTTTTAGTTTATTTTTGTACTCTACGTTATCTACAGCCTCATATTTGTGTGTTTTGTGTTGTAGTGTATCAACGCCAGCGTGAGAAGATTTGAAATGTTGAATATGTCTTAAAGTTTTGTATTTGACGTTCTTTCAATTTAGAGAGAAAAAAACAATTCTTCTTCAACCAACCGCATGTCCTCTCTCACCACATGCAGAAACCTCCTCTTTGCTCCTCCCCTTCTCCTCCTGCCTGCAGCTCCATCTCCAGCATCCTTCTACCAGTAGATCCACTATCCCTCCTCTTCACGGGTCAGAACCATCTCAGTCTGTCCTCTCTGACTTTGTCTCCAGGACGTCTCACCTGGACTGTCCCTCTGATGTCTCCTTTCTAATCCTGTCCTTCCTCCTCACTCCCAGAGAACATCTGAACATCTTCATCTCTGCCTCCTGTCTTCTGCTCAGAACCACCGTCTCTGAACCATCCAGCAGAACTTCTCTCCCCTCCATCCTGGAAACATTTCCCTTCACTCCTGCTGCGCCTCTTCTGTCACAGATAACTCCTCACACCCTTCTCCACACTCCCCGTTGCTCTGAACAGTTGAGTCGAAGACCTTAAACTCCTTTACCTCCTCCATCCTCAACTCCTCCCGCCTCCCTTTCATTCACACACATGTATTCTGTCTTGCTGCCACTGACCTTCATTCCTCTTCTCTCCAGCTCATACCTCCACCTCTCTAGGATCTCCTCCACCTGCTCTCACTACAGACCAAATTGTCCTCCACCAACATCATAGTCCATGGAGACTCCTGCTGACCTCCTCTGTCAGTCTGTCCATCACCACAGCAAACAAGAAGGGGATCAGAGCCCATCCTTGGTGCAGTCCAACCTCCACCTCCAACCCATCCATCACTCCTGCTGCTCACCTCACCGCTGCCATGCTGCCCTCATACATATCCTGGACCACTCTAACGTACTTCCTGTTCCACTCTAACGTACTTCCTGTCCCTCCAGACCTCCTCATGCAATCCCATAATTCCTCCCACTCTGTCCTACGCCTCCTCTAAATCCCCAGAGACAGAACGCAGCTCCTTCTGACCAACTCTGTTCTTCTCCATCAGCTCCCTCCGAGCAAACATCTCATGTCATGAAACCATCTGCTCACCGATTGTCTCCATCCTATAATATTCCTTTGTGATGCGAGTGAAGGGCAAACTTCCTCATTCTTCGCCACATCTTTGATGAAGTCATGGAGTCTCTAAGTGTTCCTAAAGGTAAGTTTCAACTTATTCAACCATTCTGATGTTTCAAGAACCTGAATGAGAGAATGTGTGAATACTGAAAACCGAAAGAATCAACTCCAGATAGTCATAATGATGGATGAAGAGATTCAAATAAATACGTTATATCTGAATGTAATGATTTACTCTTTCAACGTTTATGTGAGAATCTTATTCCCACATAATAGAAATGTGTTCACACAAAAAACAACAACTTTATATTCCTCCGGTTTTACGATTTGATGCTTTTATTGTTATTTGACTGCAAGGTTCATTTTTATCGTTCTGACCTGACTATTATAAATATATATATATAATAACTATGATTCATTATAATTACTATTATCAGTACTTCTACTACTTATAATCATAATGATAATAAGTTCTACTTTTTTATAATAAAGTCCGGGGTGTTATGGAATCGTCATGGCCGCCACAGGTCCTTCGTGTTAACGCCATAACTCAAAAACCATTTCATGGATCTTTTTCAAATTTTATAACCATATTGACTTCAGTGTGAGGAAGAACTGGATTTGTAGTTTCTTAAAATGTAGAATAAAGTTGATTGACCTAAAATTGTCTGGGTAATTTTGGTTCTATTTTTACATTTTGCTGCTTTTTGGTCATATTTCTATATTATTACTATTAGATATCTTTTTTCATTCATGCTTTAATCTGTTTTAACCTTGTAGCACTTTGAGATTTGATCCAAATGTAAAGTGCATTATAAATAAAATGTATTATTATTATTATTATTAAACCTTAATTTAACTCACCAACAACTTTCTTATTACACACTTATGGTGTGTAATTTGCCTTAAAACATTGCAGGAATAAACTATACAGAATAATGAACTAATAATAAACACATATGTACTTACTATTACATACTTTTTTCATAGAAGTTTTATGTGGTGGTAAAAGTGGTTAATAGACGGAAAATAACTACTACTAACCGAAATGAAATGAAGTCATTTTGAATCTAGCTTGTTGATTTAAGTTGTTAATACTTAATTGAGCTAAGTGTTTACAAGTGTGTTCTCTTTTTACAGTGTTTTTTTATTTTCGTTTACACTGAGAACCATAAAATAGCAAATCAGTGTCATTTAAAATAGATTTTTTCTTTGTGTTAAAATTCGACATTAATGTTATTTCAATATTTCTGGTAAAAAGCTAGTTAAAGAAACATAATTAACTCACAACATCCAGTAACAGTCACTTAAAAATATTCAAAGGATGCGGGTTTATAGTCTGGCTACTTCAGCTTCTGTGACGTCAGCGGTGACGTATCGGATCTACCTCTTCTATATCTATACCCGAAAACAGCGCCGATCCCCAGCGCATGCGCAAATTCTAAAATACAATTTGCACAACCGTCTAGCATCAAAGATGGCGGGAGCCTCCGACCCGCTGGAGGACATGCTCTTCAATGAGGTGGACGAGAAGGCGGTCAGCGACCTGGTGGGCTCCCTGGAATCTCAGTTGGGGGACAGGAAGGGTCCCGCTGCACCGTTTGCCGATGGTAGGCGGGAGGCAGCCCCGGTTGCCGGCAGCAGCCTCCCCGGGAAAGAGCGCGATCCGGTGGGGTCTGTGGAGCCGCAACAAGGGCATCCGAAAGCGGGGTTAACCCAGGAACCAGAGTCCCTGTCCGGTAAACCCCCCGCCACTGCTACCTCCTCTGTTGTTACCGGAGCTGTGAGAACCGACGGAGCCGGTCTACAAACACCGGGGGCGCCTCTTCCCGGACCGGGACCCGTAACTTTGAGTACTCAGCCCGTGGCTGCTAGCTTCCACCGGGCTGCGGTCTTGGGTCCGAGCGCCCCCACCGAGCCCCTCCGGACTGCTTCTCCCGGATTACAAAGTTTAAACGGAGCCGTGAAGTTGGTGAACTCGCCCGTTGCCCCCCCACCCACCGGGACCAGCACCGTCATAAGTACTGTCAGCTCCACTATCATGGCTTCACAGCCCGGGTTCACCGGACCGCAGTCCTCAGTGGCGACTGTAGCCCTGCAGAGGCACCCCAGTCCGGTGATCGCTCAGAACGGAGTGGAGCCAAAGGGTGCCCCGCTGGTGGTGCAGGGTGCCCCCACCCCATCAGCCTCCACATCTCAGGTCGTGAACCCCAACAACCCTCTGATGCACGCCAAGATGATGCCCACTTCTGGGAACTCAGTGATCCTGACCAGCACCCCTCCTCCTGTGGCGGTCCAGTCCCCCATCAGCCAGTCCCAGACCGGGACCGGCACGACTACGGTCACCCTGACGGCGGCTGGGTTGAAGCCTGCGGTCAACGGAGTGGACCAGCCTGCGGTGGCTGTGGTCAGGGCGCCGGGGACTCCAGCAGTGGCCACCTCCATCCAGCAGCAGAGACCCGGTCTGGTGGCGAGCTCACCCAGGATGGCGGCCCCCCAGCAGCCGTTGGCGGTCCGGCCTCAGCAGCAGACCACCATCCAGCTGCCCCCCGGCTTCACCATACCTGCTGGTGAGCGCACACCGGATCAGCCACCTCACCTGACGGCTCACACCTGTAGATTTGTGTTGTTATGGTAACCATCAGAACCCCCAGCTGTTCTGTAGGTTCTCCAGAATTCTCCAAACCGGTGTGAGAAACATTTCTGCTGAGTCGTCAGTTCTTTCAATATTAAAGCACTATTCGTCATAGATGATGACGATGATGATGAGGTGACAGATGTTTTTGTTTGGAGGAGACCGGCTCAGAACTTTGAAAGCTTACTTAAGATCTGTAGACTGGACCTTTTGTGGTCCCGGAGAAACCTTCAGAACCGCAGGCAGTGACGTTCCGTCCTGGAGATCAGGTGGTTGACAGGAGGACTTATGGACGCAGTGAGGAACACGTAACCATGGTGACAGTTAGTGATGAAGAGTCTGAGGGATCAGAACCTGTGAATAGGTTTTCAGTATGAAGGAGGTTCTTCTGTGAGAAAGTTTCTTCCTGAGATGAAAAGATTTATATCTCAGTATCTGTTTGGTTCTGAAAATAATGAGGTAAAATTCCAAACTGTTGACTTGCTGTGTAAAATAAAGAGTCGGTTTCTCGTGATGGATCTCATGGAGGAGAGGAGAAGTGGTGGGGATCCTGAAGAACAGGGACAGCTGATGGCCACATGATGAAGATCTGAGAAAGTTTAGTGGAAGTGGGTTCAGAACGGGGGGGGGGGCTTTGAGCAGCAGGACGGGTTCATATCAGGGAAGAGATCCACAGGTGAGAAGGAGACACAAAGTCAGAGAGGACAGACTGAGGTGGTTCTGACCCGTGAGGAGGAGAGATAGTGGATCTACTGGTAGAAGGATGCTGGAGATGGAGGAGCAAAGAGGAGGCTTCTGGATGTGGTGAGAGAGGACATGCAGTTGGTTGGTGTGACATGATGAACAGCTGTAGGAACAGTTCAAAGAAGCAGAAGACTGTTGATCGCCCTTCGAGAACAGAAGCGAGAGAATCAGTCGGTAACGTCTCTTTGTTCCCCCCGTGGCGTGAAGCAGCTGACTGGTACTGGTACCGGTACTTTATGTCAAATAATCAAGCTGCTGATGTCAAACATGAAATATTGTCCCAGCTGAGTCGCTCTAGAGAGCAGCGACTGATGACCGCTTCCTGTTTCCCTCAGGCATGATTCTGATCCGGACCGAGACGGGTCAGCTGGTCATGGTCCCTCATCAGGCTCTGGCCAAGCTGCAGCAGGGTCAAGCTGTGACCAACATCGCCCAGAGGCCAGCGACACCGACGGCCGGCGCCACCATCCGAGTCAGCACCGCCACCACGGTAAAAAGTGCTAATGCGTGAACTCGATTACCCATAATTCTGATGGGCTGTCAGAGGAATCTTCACGGCTGATAGCGAGATTTCCCACAATGCCTTGTTGTTGTTCCATGACCTCCGTTCTCCCTCTCTGTTGTCTGCAGGCTCCTCAGACCGTCCGCCTGGCCTCCCCCACTCAGACCAGAATGGTTCAGTCTCCTGCCACCGCCTCCGTTCAGGTTTGTCTCCTCCTTAGTCTCGCCAGGGGGAATGATGTGCCGCCTTTCCGCCTCGCCATTCTGTATGCCGCCGACCCTCCCCCCTTCGGTTGTAATCCGGTCCAATCCAGTCCCGGTTCTAGAACCCATCTCAGATGATGAAGTATTGAAATGTTTGAGCTTGTGTTTTCGGTGAAATGGCGAGCACCCCCTCTATGACTGCTCATGTCTGACGATGTTGGTGGCGTTTCCGCTCCCTGACGGTGTTTGTTCTCGCCCAGAAGGCCATCTCTGTGGCCCCCGGTGGTACCGCGGTGTCCGTGAAGATGACCACGCCTCAGAAGGCCCATACAGTGATGTCGGCGGCGGCGGCGCCTGTGGTCAAGCCTGCCGGCGTTCCGTCCACGCCCCTGAACAGCACCACGCCTTCTGCTGCTGCTACACCCACTGGCAGAGTGACGGTGGTGTCCCAGGTTGACCTTCTGTCCTGTTGAACTTCACATGAAACACGATGTAAAAGTAATCGGATACTTTTCTGAGTATATGTCTGACCGTCTTCTTCCCCCTACAGGAAATGCAGGAAAACGTGAAAAAATGCAAGAACTTCCTTGCTACGCTGATCAAGCTAGCGTCCCACAACTCACCCTCCCCAGATATCTCCAAAAATGTGAAGGCCCTGGTGCAGGACCTGCTCGTGAGTGATGACATCACGTCTCGTCTCTTCACGCGACGCGGCGCCTGACTGGAGCCTAACGTGTTGCGTGTTTTGTTTCAGGACGACAAGATCGAGCCTGAGGAGTTCACCACTCGGCTGCAGGCGGAGCTGAAATCCTCGCCGCAGCCCTACCTCATCCCCTTCCTCAAGGTGCTGCTCACGTAAAACTGTGTCTGTGACGTAAAACTGTGTCTGTGACGTAAAACTGTCGGTGACGTAAAACTGTCTGACGTAAAACTGTCTGACGTAAAACTGTGTCTGTGACGTAAAACTGTGTCTGTGACGTAAAACTGTGTCTGTGACGTAAAACTGTCGGTGACGTAAAACTGTCTGTGACGTAAAACTGTCTGTGACGTAAAACTGTGTCTGTGACGTAAAACTGTCTGTGACGTAAAACTGTGTCTGTGACGTAAAACTGTCTGACGTAAAACTGTGTCTGTGACGTAAAACTGTCTCTGTGACGTAAAACTGTGTCTGTGACGTAAAACTGTCTGACGTAAAACTGTGTCTGTGACGTAAAACTGTCTCTGTGACGTAAAACTGTGTCTGTGACGTAAAACTGTCTGACGTAAAACTGTCTCTGTGACGTAAAACTGTCTGTGACGTAAAACTGTGTCTGTGACGTAAAACTGTCTCTGTGACGTAAAACTGTCTGACGTAAAACTGTGTCTGTGACGTAAAACTGTGTCTGTGACGTAAAACTGTGTCTGTGACGTAAAACTGTCTCTGTGACGTAAAACTGTCTCTGTGACGTAAAACTGTGTCTGACGTAAAACTGTCTGACGTAAAACTGTGTCTGTGACGTAAAACTGTCTCTGTGACGTAAAACTGTCGGTGACGTAAAACTGTCTGACGTAAAACTGTCTCTGTGACGTAAAACTGTCTGTGACGTAAAACTGTGTCTGTGACGTAAAACTGTGTCTGTGACGTAAAACTGTCTGACGTAAAACTGTGTCTGTGACGTAAAACTGTCTCTGTGACGTAAAACTGTCTCTGTGACGTAAAACTGTGTCTGTGACGTAAAACTGTCTCTGTGACGTAAAACTGTCTCTGTGACGTAAAACTGTCTCTGTGACGTAAAACTGTGTCTGTGACGTAAAACTGTGTCTGTGACGTAAAACTGTGTCTGTGACGTAAAACAGTGTCTGTGACGAAAAATCCGTTTCTGTGACGTAAAACCGCGTCTGTGACGTAAAACCGTGTCTGTGATGTAAAACTGTGTCTGTGACGAAAAAACCGTGTCTGTGACGTAAAACCGCGTCTGTGACGTAAAACCGCGTCTGTGATGTAAAACTGTGTCTGTGATGTAAAGCTGTGTCTGTGATGTAAAACTGTGTCTGTGATGTAAAACTGTGTCTGTGATGTAAAACTGTGTCTGTGATGTAAAGCTGTGTCTTTGAACCAGTACTGATGCTGGTACCGGTATCAGACCGATACTGATGCTGGTACCGGTATCAGGATGATATACTAATGCCAGTACCGGTACTGATGCCGACGCTGGTGTTGTCAGTATTGGGCCGCTACCGACGCTTGATCGGTACATTCCCTCTGCTTGACCCGAAGGTCCCCCGGTGCGGTCCAGTTGGTTGTGTTGGTGCTGTTTGTCCTCTGACATGTGTTGTTGCTCCACAGAAAAGTCTCCCAGCCCTCCGTCAGTCTCTGCTCAGCAGTCAGCAGTCTCTGGTGACCCCCGGCACCTCCGCCCCGCCGCTGGCCGCTCCTGGTTCCGTCACCACTGCCGCCATCAGGCCACGGCTGCCCATCAGTCCGGTCACCGGCGGCGTCAGAATGAACACGCCGCTCACCAACACTCTGGTATGACCACACCCACAATTGACCCGAGAGGCTTCCTGCGGGTCAGGCTCTAACTCACTGCTGATTGGCTGTCTGTTCCAGGCGGTGAGCCGGCCGGGGGTCCAAACCATCCAGACCCGAACGCCTGTCGTCATCGGCCATCAGACTATCAGACCTCAAGGTGAGACCGCATGAGACTGCCGCAGGTAAGACCGCTGACCTTTAACCCCGTGGTAACAGCCTGTCTCCTCAGGTGCGCTGGTGAGGGGGCCGACCACCATCATCGGCAAAACTCCGTTCCACCTTGCAGCCCAAGCCAATCAGAAGAAACTGAGTGATCCAGGGGGCGGGACATTCAGGTGACAATAATCATAGGCAGGAAACTTCTAACCAAACATCAAACAAAACCCAAAACATGAAATAAAACCCAAAACATGAAATAAAACACAAAAACATGAAAGAAAACAAAAAACATGAAAGAAAACAGAAAACATGAAAGAAAACAGAAAACATGAAAGAAAACAGAAAACATGAAAGAAAACAGAAAACATGAAAGAAAACAGAAAACATGAAAGAAAACATGAAAGAAAACAGAAAACATGAAAGAAAACAAAACATGAAAGAAAACAAAACATGAAAGAAAACAAAACATGAAAGAAAACACAAAACATGAAAGAAAACACAAAAACATCAAATAAAACACAAAAACATGAAATAAAACACAAAACATGTAATAAAACAAACATTCAGTACTGCACAACCTTTTAATAATTTGTAATCTTTTTATATAATATATATAACTACTTGTTCATTCTATAATTATTGATAAAATTCAAATATAAAATGAACTCCAATGAAACTTTATCAAATAAAAAATAAATCCAATAGATAGTAAAATAAATAAGTAGTTTAAAAAAACCTTCAGTCCTCTGCAAACACTACAAAACATAACACTAAAAATGATAATATATAATATATAAATATCTAATCATATATTCTGTGTATATATATATATATATGTGTGTATATATATATATATATATATATATATACATATATATACATATATATACATATATATATATATATATACACACATATATATATACATATATATACATATATATACATATACATATATATATATATACATATACATATACATATATATACATA
>VRLP01005869.1:0-32977 GCA_009660295.1 Lophius piscatorius
CACACACACACACACACACACACACACACACACACACACACACACACACACACACACACACACACACACACACACACACACACACACACACACACACACTCACACACAAACTCACACACAAACACTCACACACTTACACACAAACACATACACACTTACACACAAACACATACACACACACACAAACACACACACACACGCACAAACACTCACACACACTCACACACAAACACACACACACCGTGGGATATTCTATGACTAAGAAACATTGAAGCAAAGACAGGACTTTCAGCTTCAGAAGGACTAGAGGACTAGACCTGAGACCCGCTGCTAAAGACTTGACCCCGTGACCCAAAGGTCAGATACACCCTAAGCTTTATTTTGAATGTATCTGACCAGAGCCTGACCTGGGACTTGTTGAACATGTGGACTTAACTGTGTTGACTTGGTTTGTGACGTGACTATTTTAACCTGCAACTTTCCCATCTGACTTTTAACTTGACTCTCCTGACTTGATGATGATGATGATGATGATGTCATTATGTTGACTTCCTAGTTGACTACCTTGTCTTGTCATTAGTTCACTGTAATGACTTGGAACATGACTTGGTTTGTGACGTGACTATTTTAACTTGCCACATGAAAATCTTGATTTGTGACTTGATCATCTTGACTTGTGACCTCACTATCTTGACTTACATATTCTCAATCCTGACTTGCTCCTTGAATATCTTGACTTGTGACTTCACCATGTGGATTCTGTCATCTTGACATACTTCCTGTTTGTGTTTGGCGCCCGATGGCGGTGGACAATCCTGACCATAAACTTCCTGTTCTTGTTTGCAACTTGATCATCTTGACTTGTTACTTATCTATCTTGACTTAAGACTTGATCATCTGGACTTGTTACTTCTCCATCTTGACCTATGACCTCACGATCTTGACTTGCAATTGGATCATCTTGACATACTTCCTGTTTGTGTTTGGCGTTGATGTCGGTGGACACACCTGGAATGAACATGGACTTTAGACCGTCAGCTTAAGGTCATTTAAACATGGACGCTAAACTGAAGGAGAAACTCGCAAAATAAACAAAGATACAAGTCAAAGGTCATGTCACACCTAAAGGTGGGCGGGGACAGGTCAGGTCAGGTCCCAGGTCCCCTGGAGGGTTGGAACCGAGATTATATGAACCAAATCTAGCTGAACCCTGGACCCTGTATATATGTGAAAAGAGTGCTTGTGTGTGTGTGTGTGTGTGTGTGTGTGTGTGTGTGTGTGTGTGTGTGTGTGTGTGTGTGTGTGTGTGTGTGTGTGTGTGTGTGTGTGTGAGTCTGTGTGTGCTTCGTGGGGTTTCCGATAGGTGAGCGAAATGTAGGTAAGAAGTCAGTTTTACACACACACACACACACACACACACACACAAACACACACACACAAACACACACACACACACACACATGGGGGTGAGGTGTGGGAGGGGTTGATGGCTGGACAGTCCAACCTGATGAACAGATGGAAAAACTGTTAAGAGAACAGAAGAAAGAAGAGAAGGGGCGGGGCTATAGAAGGGGCGGGGCTAGAGACGGGCGGGGCTAGATACGGGGCGGGGCTTGTGTGTCCCCTGTGCAGCTCTCTGCAAACCATCAAAACCAAGAAACGACGAGCCGACAGAACGTCAGGAGTCAAAATATCTAAAGTTAAGACGTTCGAGTCTCACGTCAAGTCGTTAATTATATCACTAACACAGATATCACCTTTGGTATGTTGTATTATATTATATTATATTTGTATAGGGTGTCAGACTCACACTCTATCCAGTTGTGTATATGTGATGTACACACAGTAGGTCCGGTGACTAGGAGTCAAAACTCTCTAGTTTCGGGTCAATCTAGTCTCAAGTCAGGATCGTCAGGATGGTTAAGTAAACACCATGTTTTTCTCTCTTTAGGTTTTTTAGAGGCGGTCGACCTCCGGGGTTCTTCTCCTGATGAAGTCCACAGCCGTGATTAGATCTTCCTCCTCCGTTACATGAGACTTGAATCAGGAGTGGAAACGACCCGGGAGAACTCCTATCTCTTCAAATAAAATTGCGAGGAATGCTGAATGTGTGTTTGATGGCAAAACTCCCAGAAAGTCCCACTGAGGCCAGAAACACAACCCCAAACGCACCTACGGAGTCCGGAGCAGGAAGTCTTAGCCCTGCTCCGACTCGGAGAGGACTTCCTGTTGTGTCACATGTGAGGTTCCTGTCTGTTCGTGCGTGATGAAGCTGCGCCGCAGAGAATCCTGAAGCGCTGGATCGTGACGTTGACCTTTGAATCTTCAGGGTGAGGTTTTTGTTTGGGAAGCTGAGGCGAAGATGGAGGTGTGGTCCATCTGCTGATAGGTGGCTTGTCAAAGTCTGGTGCCGGGACCTTTAGGAGGACTGAGACCATGAAGGTAAATTCTGACCTTGGAATCGTGTTGGTGGAGGTGGAGGATCTTTCCTTAAGTTTTATGCTTCCTCTGAAGGAGACTCCTTCCCCCCCACACCAAGGACGTTGTTGGTGGGGTTGAGGGTCCACCTGGTAGTGGGCCTCAGCGTGACATCAGAAAGATCTCGGACCCTAAGATCTGCAGATCCTAGATTTTAGGTGAAAATAAAAGTTGCATTAATAAAAATCCCAAATTTGGGTCGGCGGGGCCGCCGGTCTTTGTGCCAGTAGGGTCATCTGGCGGTGCCCCCCCAAACTTTAACGGGTAAGGTTGTTAGATCTTTGACAGGTACTGGACTTTGAAGGTCAACCAAAATTCATTGTTAATGAATCCATTGGGTCCTTGTGGCCCTTCAATCTAAGCAAGAAAGAAAAATAAAACACAAACACGTGAAAAAAAGACTTTTCTTCAAAAGTAGCACTTAGCACCTGGTAGGAGTTAGTAGCTAGTAGGAGTTAGTAGTTAGTAGTATTTAAGAGTTAGTAGCAGTGGGCATCTACTAGAACTTAGAAGCTATTAGCATGTAGCAGCTAATTGGAGTTGGAAGCCAGAAGCAGTTAGAAGCTGTTTTGAATAAACAGCTAGTAGGAGTTAGGAGTTAGTCACAGGCAGCAGTTGGTAGCAGTTACCATCTAGTAGGAGTTAGAAGCTAGCAGCAGTTAGCAGCTAGTGAGAATTAGCAGCAAGTCGGAGTTAGCGGATAGTAGGAGCTAGCAGGTAGTAGGAGTTAGAAAGTGGTACCAGTTAGCAGTTCTTAGAAGTTAGAAGCTAGTAGCAATTAGCTGTTAATAGAAGTTGGCAGCTAGTCGCAGTTAGCAGCTAAAACAGGCCCGGTTTCCTGTTAATGTTTTGCAAGAGCCGGAAAAGTTTTTTTCTTGCATTTAAAAATGATGCTTTGATACAACAACATTATGGAAATAAGCTGCACAAAGGGTTAAAAATGATGAGCTCAAAAGAGAAGATTTCTACACCATGATGGGCGGTGTCCTCCATGATGAGGTGGTCCGGGCGTCTGATTAGGCTGTCAATGGTGCCCCCCCGAGGAGGTTATTCTGGTATGTCCAGCTGGGAAAAGACGCTGAACTCCTCGGGATTCCCTGAGATGAGCCGGAGACAGCTGCTGGGGAGAGGGACGTTCAGAATAAACGACTATGTGTTTATTCTGAAGGTCCCATCCGTCCGTTCATTCATGGTGGGACGGATGGATAATTAATAGAGTTTTATTATTGATGATTAATTATTTTCTATTACTAAATGGATAATAATGAACAATAAGTAACACACGTTGGTACATACCACACACACACACACACACACACACGCACACACACACACACACACACACACGCACTAAGACGTCCGAGGAGGTCGCCCATTGAGAGAGACGGAGATCCAGCATTCTGGTCCAACTCAAACAGCGTCTGGTTTCTCTGGAGCCTCCAAACAGAAACCAGCTTCACTGTTTTAACACTATTTTTAGCTTCTTCTTCTCTGGAGGCCCCACAAGCAGTGGTGTGTGCGCGTGTGTGTGTGTGTGTGTGTGTGTGTGTGTGTGTGTGTGTGTGTGTCTGTGTGTGTGTGTGTGTGTGTGGCTGCCGCTACCCTCATTCTGGACCGACCGGTCTGCGGCTCCACACCGCTGGCTGATGACAGGCCGCCACAGCTCACATTAGTGGAATTCTGGGAGATTAGCGGGCGGCGGAGGGCGGTTCCAATGGCGTTAAATGACAGGCTGTCCTGCATAGGAGGCATGAAGAGAGGCCTCCAGGGGCCCTTCAGACAGACCCGGGTACTGACAGAACCGGTTCTTCACAATAAACTTGAACCTCCAGGTGAAGTCCCTGATGGAACCCCGGTTCAAGACACAGAACAAGAAAAACAACAGCAGAGTCTGAATTAGTGAGGAAATAAAATATTAACATTTTGTGGCAAACCCTTAAACATCATGGGTGTGTGATCCTGAGGAGCAATTATGAGACTCCGCCTCCACCTCTGAGGCTGGTGGAGAACGGTGGACTGACTGATGGTGGGGGTAGGCGGGGCTTTCAAATGGAATTTTTCCTTTTCTTATTTCTCGCCGTGCAACAAAGCCTGAATTCTGTTTCTTCAAATGTAAGATCTTACGTATTTAAGTTCAAACATCTGAAAATTTAATAAAAAATAATGATAATCTCATTTGATGTGTTGAAAATCGAGTTAAAAGCTAACGTTAGAAGAGCGGCTAAAGCTAGCCGCTAACTTTGACGTCCCTGAAAAAGGCTAAATATAACAATTCATGGAGCGAACGAGAAGTTTTATTTTTCACTTCGAAAGGTTCTACAATTAGTTGAATTGCTCAGGTTCATTAATGTCAACAGGTCAGAATACATACACAAGGTCGACCAGCCTTCGAGCTTTCCTTCAAAATAAAAGCACTTTTAATTTACATCACTCATTTTGACTTTCAAACTTTATTGGAAAAAAAAAATCGTAATCGGCCAAAATCGGAACGAGCTGGTCGGATTTTACGAAAATCAGTGAAGGGCGGAGAAAGTTGCCCTCGGTGCACCTCCACTGGTCAGTTCATACTGTCTGCAGATGATTGAATATATTATTATTTTACCACATGTCAAAGTCACAGTAAACTTCTTTAAAGCTGCTGGAAAAACAAAATGACTAAAGAAAGTCTAGTTTTTAATGCAACTTAAAAACTCATGGTCATAGCTAAAGTCATAAAAAAAAGAATGTCTACTTTAGTTTCGTTGAAGTGGATTAATTAGTGAGAATGAGTGAATTTTAATAAGTAACTTAAAGAGGTTTTTTTTTGCTATGAATTTTTGTTGTAGTGATTCTTTTAACTCAATTTTTTGTTTTCTTTCTTATTTCATTACAGTTTTAACCCAAATTATAACTTAAACTTCAGGGTTTTTTTCAGTTATTTAAACTTTTTTCTCATCCAAACATGTTTTTAACTCTTTAAAAGTAAGTTCATTTTTAATCGGACTTAATATCTCCGGTTTTTGTTTATAGTAATAAAGTACAGATGTTAGAGGATCGAAATATTTGTTAGAATAACTTATTAAGGAATTGAAACAGGTTGTGTTTAGCACGTAGCAGCTAGCCGTAGTCAACAGCTAATAGCGGCTACCAGTTCATAGCAGTTAGCCGCTAGTAGCAGTGAACAGTTACCAGGTGATATTACTTTTTACTACAAATTCATTTAGTAATAATTACCAACTCATTATGACTAATTATAGTAAGTTTATAGGATAAATCTAAAACAATTAATAAAGTTTTGTAGTTTGAACATAAGTTCATTAACTCAAAGGTATCGATGGAAGCCGTTGGGTTAACTTTTCTTTGTCTGTTCTTAACCTTTTGTCTGTTCTTAACCTTATGTCTGTTCTTAACCTTATGTCTGTTCTAATCCTTTTGTCTGTTCTTAACCTTATGTCTGTTCTTAACCTTATGTCTGTTCTAAACCTTTTGTCTGTTCTTAACCTTTGTCTGTTCTTAACCTTTGTCTGTTCTTAACCTTTGTCTGTTCTTAACCTTATGTCTGTTCTTAACCTTTTGTCTGTTCTTAACCTTTGTCTGTTCTTAACCTTTGTCTGTTCTTAACCTTATGTCTGTTCTAATCCTTTTGTCTGTTCTTAACCTTATGTCTGTTCTTAACCTTTGTTTTTAGAGTATGTGCGGTATTTATGCTAATGAGCCAGAGGGTCATGTAACAAACCAAACGCCGTCTGTGGTCAGATAATCGCTGTTTGTCACACGTGTCACACGTGTTTCAGTGATTGCCTGTGTGAAGAATGTAAACGTGATGTTACCCTCAACCCTCGGCCCCGCCCACCGCAGACACGGCCAGGTGCTGGCGTGTTTGTCCCGCCCCCTGTGGCTGTCACTCACAGCTATGAGAGGAATGTGTGTTTGTTTTGACGTTTGGTTTTGGAACCGATCGACCAACTCCCCTCATTATCTGTCTGGAAGTAATCCAGACTGATCCGGGATGATACCGCTGAGACCACCATCCACAGAACGATTTACTCTGAAACCGTCCTTCCTCACCTCCGGCTGAGGAGGTCAGAAGACCCCCCCCCCCAACCACATCCATAGTCAGACAATAAGATAAGCTGAAGCTGCATAACAGAGCATGAAGCTCTGAATGTCAGCAAACTTAGACAGCATGAAGACTTCCCGTCTGGGCTAAACAGCCAGTAGATGTTAGCTACTAGTAGCTGTTAGCAGCTAGTAGCAATAAGTAGCCAGCAACAGTAGCAATTAAATGGCAGGAGGAGTTAACTGCTAGTAGCAGTAATTAGCCGGAAACAGTAAAAAATTAGTGATAGTTTGCAGCTAGTTACAATTTAAAGCTAATAGTAGTTGGCAGCTAGTAGCAGTTTAAAATAGTAGCAGTTAACAGCCAATACAGTTAGCAGCCACAATTAGTTAGCAGCTGGTAGCAGCTGATACTAGTAGCAGTTAATAGCCAGTAACGGTTAGCAGTCAGTAGTAGTTAGCAGTTAGTAGCAGTTAATACTAGTAGCTGTTAACAGCCATTCATAGTTAGCAGCTAGCAGCTGGTTGCAGCAAAGCTCTAGGTTTTGTTGCTGAGGGAGGGTCTTGCTAGCTTGAAGGCTAGCTGGAAGCATCAGAAGATGTCTTTAGTCGGAGAAAACTGCCCGACAACAGGTCCACTTGGTCGGTTCGCGATCTGGAACTTGGTTATCAGAATTAGTTTTGAATGGACGACGACTTTATAACAACATCCGTCAGACTGAATCATCGATCATCAATTACCTCCCAGACGTTTTAATCCAGGGCTCTGTGGCTCTGAAGCTGATCTTTGTCCCCAGAGACTGAAGTCTGGGACCGTCCCACCGTCCCGGCGTGACTCAGAGCCGTACTGTTGCAGGGGGACGGTGACGTGTGGCGGCGCTGAGCCCGTCATTACGCACGCATTGTTGTGAACACACAACGTGATGAAAGGTGGATCAGATCCAGTCCCATCACGCTTCACAGAGAAATGTGTGTGTGTGAGTGTGTGTGTGTGTGTGAGCGTGTGCATGTGTGTGTGTATACGCGTGATTGTGTGTGAGTGTGTGTGCGTGTGTGAGTGCGTGTGAGTGTGTGAGTGCATGTGTGAGTGTATGTGTGTGAGTGTGTGTGTATGTGTGAGTGTATGCGTGTCTGTGTGTGTGTGCGTGCGTGTCTGTTTGTGTCTGTGAGTGTGTGTGAGTGTGTGTGTCTGTGTGTGTGAGTGAGTGTGTGTGTATATGAGTGTGTGCATGTGTGTGAGTATGTGCATGTGTGTGAGTGTGTGCATGTGTGTGTGTGAGTGTGTGCATGTGTGTGAGTGTGTGCATGTGTGTGTGTGAGTGCGTGTGTGTGTGAGTGCGTGTCTGTGTGTGTGAGTGAGTGTATGTGTGAGTGTGTGTATGTGTCTGTGTGTGGGTGAGTGTGTGTGTGTGTGAGTGCGTGTCTGTGTGTGTGTGTGTGTGTGAGTGTGTGTATGTGTCTGTGTGTGGGTGAGTGTGTGCGTGTCTGTGTGTGTAAGTAAGTGTGTGTGTGTGTGACTGTGTGCATGTCTGTGTGTGCTTGAGTGAGTGTGTGTGTCTGTGTGTGAGTGTGTGTGAGTGTGAGTGTGTGTGTGTGTTTGGGTGTGTGTGTGGTGAACATGATGACTCTGATCTGTTGGTGGCGGTGAACCAGAGAGACAAACAGGTTAGCATGTTTCTGCAGCATTCTCCACCGACCATCAGTTTCAGGGTTAGCAAAGATTGCTAAGCTAGCTATATCTAATTTATTTGTAATATGTATTCAAGCTAACATGTGCAAAAGCTAAGATAACAATATATATATGTATATAATGACTAGTATGTTAGCTGGCAAGATAAACTAAAAAAATTCAGATACAACGAGTCATGGACTGTACTCACAGTTTATAAGCTAGCTACATAAGTTAAGTCCATGGTACTTATGGAGCGCTTTTCCAGTCTGCTCGACGACTCAAAGTGCTTTAGTCATTAATCACCCGTTCATAGAAACATTCACACAGTGATGACTGAGGCTGACACACGATTAGCCACATGCTATTAAGGTCCAGCGTCCCTGCTTAATTTCATTAGCATGTAATTTAATGAAATGCACCATCTAACTAAGCTACGACTAGCATGTTAGCCGACAAGATAAACCAAATAATTCAAATATGTATAGCATGTCAGCTAACGAGATGTATACAAAATAATGAATAGCATGTTAGCTAACAAGATGCACCACATAATGACTAGCATGTTAGCTAACAAGATGCAACAAATAATGACTAGCATGTTAACAGACAAGATAAACCAAATAATTCAGATATGAGTAGCATGTCAGCTAACAAGATGTATACAAATAATGAATAGCGTGTTAGCTAAGAAGATGCACCAAATACTGACTAGCATGTCAGCTAATAAGATGCAACAAATACTGACTAGCATCTTAGCTAGCAAGATGCACCAAATACTGACTAGCATGTTAGCTGACAAAATAAACCAAATAATTCAGATGAGTAGCATGTCAGCTAACGAGACGTATATAAGATAATGAATAGCATGTTAGCTAACAAGATGCACCAAATAATGACTAGCATGTTAATTAACAAGATACACGGAGTAACTCAAATATGACGCACATGTTATCCAATTATGTGAAGCATAAAAAAAAAAAATACATGACTAGCTTGTTGGCTAACAAGATACAATATTTAAAATAATGACCAGCATGTTAGCTAACGACATTCTCCAAACAACTCAGAACTTAAGCATCAAGCCAGATGGCTTGATGCCAAACTAAGTAGAACGTTTTAATATTCCTTCTTATTCTTCTAACTTTATTCCTCACATTGTTTGTTCCAAAGTAAACGCTCCAGTTGTTGAGATGGTCCATATTGTTTTGTGTTTGTTGTTTATTTCTCCTCGTGTTGCATTCTGGGTGAAAACGCTGATGAAACAGTTAAAAGAAAAATGGTGGCTGACAGATGGATTCATCTTTCTGTTTCCAGACTCAACTGTTGTTCTTGTCCTGCTCTTCCAGACATAAAGAGTTTACAGTTTACTTCCTCGGCTTGGTCTGAGGAAAACAAACAGAGGCTCAGAGAGGGTCGGGTCTACGGGACGGCGCTCCATCACGGCGGAGGCGTGTTTGGCGCCTGATGCGGATCACAGTCCTCCGAAGCAGAGAACATCAACAATCCATTTTATCTACGTGTTTATCCGGCGCAGGGCTGCAGCTTAACTCTCTCTGCTAACTTAACTCTTTCCTAAATCAATAACTCTTCACGACGACTCGCTCCCCTCCATCACACGAGCACTTAGCCGACGATAAAAACGTCGTACGTCGTTTTGCACGATGTTTCCCCTGAACGTTTTACTTCTTGTCAACAACTTAAAACTTCTGCATTTTCTCCGTCTGTAACTTTCTTTTACTCCATGTTTACGTTTGTATTCTCTGCCTATATTTATGTGTGTGTTTGTGTGTGTGTGTGTGCGCGTGTGTGTGCGTGTGTGTGCGTTTCAAGCAGCTGCTGTAACGAGTAAGTCTCACAGCTCAGGAGAATAAAATAAATCTCTGAGTCTGAATCTTGTGTCCCGCAGAATCAAGAAGAAGAAGGAAAACATTTCAACTTTTTTTTTTATTTTTAAAATTCTTGCAAATGCATTAAAAGTGTTGAAATCAGTCAAAGTTAATATGTTGACCTTTGAGAAAATATATATGTACCTGTATGTATGTCAATGCGGTGCTTTTGCGTTGTTGTTCCGTTGCTAAGCGACGGCGCTCACCTGTCTGATACAGGAATCAGGAGGAATCAGCCGCACGACGGCGGTGGATCAGCCTAAACACACTGCGGGGGTGTGAGATGAGGAGGTAATCACACTTAACTTTATTCCTCCACGCCCAGCCAATCCAGACTGAGGGCGGCGCCTTAATCCGCCAATTATGTCTCCAGGTAGATTGTCTGTACTCACGCGTTCACACACACACGCACACACACACACACACACACACACACACACACACACACACACACACAGTCCGTCATGGGGGGGGGGTTCAGTCTGGTTTCTGCCCTCGATCTGATAAAGACAGCTGTCATTGGTCCTGTGCTGTGTGATGCTGATGATGTCATCATCTACTGTTTACACCTGTGCAGGTGTGGTTTCTGATTTGCATGTTGGACCCTGTCCAGCTTGAAACCTTCCCTGTTGGAACCAGAGGCAGCGTCGAAACATTTATACTCCAGTACACTTCATTTCTTTGATTTACATTCATTTCATGTCTGATCGCAATAAATTCAAAGTTACAAAAAATAAAACGGGGAAATTATAATAATAATGCATTTAATTTATAACGCACTTTACATTTGGATCAAATCACAGATTTCTTTTTTTATGCAGGTCTGATCGTCTCTTCAACAGACTTTCTTCAGGAGAAAGAAGTTAGCGCTTAAGTCTCACCAGTTGCACAATAGGCCAAAAATCAAAAGAAATTCCAGAAGGTGATTGAAGTCCATCAGGCTGTGGAGGATTCTTGAGCTGTTTTTTAAGGTTCTTGGACTCCACAGAACCACAGGGAGACACATTATCTACGCACACAGAAGACCTGGAACAAGAGCTGAATCAGGAAGTCACAGAAGATCCAAATAAAACATTCTTTATAAGAGTTCAGAAGAACATTCAAGCAAGTCTGAACGAACCTAAAAAAACGCCTTGATGACCCAAAGGGGCTTCTGGGAAGATCCTCAATGTCCGGATGAGAAGCTGTTTGAAGCCAGGGGTCCGCTACAAGAACATCAGACCTACGGTCCAACGTGGAGGTGGCGGTGGAATGTTGTGGAGATGTTCTGCTGCCTCCGACCCAGGATCGACTCGCCATCATTGATGGAAACATTGACGGTGATTTCCACTCAAAGTCCGGACCTAAACTATATTGAGATGTTTTGCTGGGACCTGGACCGGGTTGTTTGTGTCCCTGCATATCCAGATTTGCGGGTTTGGTCGGGTGTTCCTGGTCTGCAGTGGTTAGACGCTACCAAAGCGGTCTAAGGAAGGACAACCACGGTCTTTGATGGTCATGGGGAGCGAAGGATTCCCGGTATCGTCTGATACCACAGAAGAACACGAACTTCTAAAAAAGTTCATTCTGAAAATTCTCCTTCTCACACCGGAGAAACGGTCCGGGAATGGTTTGAGGGTTTAACCTCCGGATTCCCCAGATCCCGATCCAATCCAGCATCTGTGGGTTGTGCTGGAGAACCCACCTCACAATGTCCAGGACTTAAAAGGATCTGCTGCTTACCTTCTCGGTACCAGATGCCCCGGAACACCTTCAGTTGTCTGACGGAGTCCATGCCTCGGCGGGTCAGAACTAATTTGGCATCAAAACGGGGAATGTCACATTATTAGGCAGGTGGTTTTAATGTTATGGCCTGAAAAGCCCCTCATGCCTCGACTTAATGAAGTCTTTCAAACATCATGAGAACCTTCTGGTCTGGAGACCCCTCCATCTCTGAGGTGGAGCGAACCTAAACGTTCCCCCCCTCCATCCGAGTGGAACAACATACCTTTTCCCCCTGGAGGGTCGGTACTGATGAGGCCCCAAGGGGTCCCGGAGTTGGATCACCATGTTTTTCGTAGCAGACCACCAGCTGAGCCCTGCGGCGCTGTGTTTCCACGGCGCGGCTCCACACCAGGAATGGAGGTGGTGTTTGTTGGGGGGCACTGACCAGAACCGAGCCTCAAACATCTTGTAAGAATAACAGAGGAGGGCCTGGGCGGACGCCATGTTTGTGTGTTGGTACATTCCAGGGGTGGGGTGGGCACGGATTGCTGTGGTTTGGTTGGCGGTGTGAGAAGGCGGTTGGGGTCCTGGGGGCGGACCGCTTTAAAGCGGCGAGTGCGATGAGAGTGAAGACAGCTCTTATTCTGTTGTTTAATTCTTTCTATTCTCTCGCCCTCCTCCCTCCTTGTTTTTCTAAAGACGTCTCCTCGCCAAGAGCTGAAACAATAGAGCAGCTTTCCAAATCCTCGCTGGCCTTAAACAATGCCATCAATCATCGTGAGAACACACACACACACACACACACACACACACACACACGCGCACGCACACACGCCCGCGCGTCTAAGGAGCAGCTTTAACTCTTGACGTGGATGGAGACAGCGAGCGTTAGAAGACTAATGAGCGCCGCCGCTCTGGGACTGAGTGAAAACATTACACAGTGAGCCTGTAAGTCAGAACTCGGGGTGAATTATCCAATAATGTCAGCATTAATCCTGCGCTGGAGTTCGCCCAAAAACGGTTTTAAAGTGTTTCCTTGTGGCTCAGAGAGCGACTGAGGATTAGTTTCCTGTCTTATAAACCGGAGAAACCTTCACTTCTTTTTCTCGGCAAACATTCCTGCATCGCAAAGTTGACCGGCGATCGTCACGGGACTCAAGTCGCCGCAGGATGTCGCTGCCAATGCGACCATCGGTAAAGTTGATGCTGACAGCGGCATGTGGTGGAACTCGGCGGCGTGAAGTGTAAACAAAGGGGCGTGGCGTGGAACACAGCGGGGTGGCGTGGATCGCAGCGAGCGCCGTGGAACGCAGCGAGCGCCCTGGCGTGGAACACAGCGAGCGCCGTGGAACACACCAAGCGGCGTGGCGTGAAACACAGCGAGCGCCGTGGCGTGGATCACAGCGGCGTGATGAGTTTCATCTGTGTTGAGCTGAGTTTCTGTAAACAGTGGAATCACATAACAATCCTGCGGCGTCGGCGTCCATGTTTCATAGCGGTCCATCTCGCCCTCAGCTCCTCCATGAACCCTGTGGCCACCATAAAAACCAAAGTCTACACAATGTTCCTTTAATTCTCTGCCATTGTTAAAGTTTGGGCTGTCAGCTCTGACATGTGACACACCTGACCCCACCAACCCCCCCGCTCAGTGGTCATGATTACCGTTGGAGTTCCTCCAGCGCTAACCAGCTAACAGCGAGCTCGCCGCCAAACGCGATCCGGCGGGTCACCCTGGCCCCTCCCACCCAGCCGTGTCAGGGCGACTGGACTCTGCCCTCCTGGTGCGACCCTCCGGGACCCAATCTGCTGCGGTATCAGCCCTGAGTAAACACGGAGAGAACACTGAATGACTCGTCTCTGACCGAAGGACTTTAACCGTTGACTTACAGGGGGGAGGAGTGTGGTTAAGGAGACCCCCTCCCTGTGTAAACTCAACATGTGAACTCTGACCAACTCACCGCGAGTGGATGTGGACATGCTCAGAGTAAGGTGTCTGGATTTGTTCCTACGGTTCTCTGCAGTCCAGTTCAAAGACAGTCAGGGTTTCAACAGGCTAGCATGTTAGCCTTGTGTCTTTAACATGCAGCCATGTTTGCAGTATTTGTCTTAAAGGGGCTTTTATCTTAGCATTCTTTGTTATCAGCCTGGTGCATTAGCATTAGCTGTTTTCAACAGGCTGGTATGTGAGCAGTAATTCCTTACAACAGGCTACCGTATTAGCATGAGATGTTTTCAATGGGCTGATATGTTAAGCATTCTTTGTTTTCAACTGCCTAGCAAATTAGCATAAGTTGTATTCAAACAGGCCATTATGTCAGCATTAGTTGTCTTCAATGGGCGGGTAGCTTAGCATTCGTTATTTTCAACAGGCTAGCAAATTAGCCTAGTTCTTTCCAACTAACTAACATATTCACAATAGTTGCACCAGTTGTTTTGAGTGGGTTAGCATATCAGCAATAGATGTTTCCCACAGGCTAGCATGTTAGCATGAGAGTTGATGGTTAAAATATCAGCTCGTTTGATGGTAACTCAGTCTGAACTCTATGTTTACAGATTTGGCAGGAAGTGGGGAAAAGGTTCAGCAGAATTATTGTTATGACATTTTTATTGGTTGTTAAAGGTTTCAAGTAGATTAAAGGAAACATTTTTAAAAAACAAAATGTTTAAATTGTTGTGGGAACCCAGTAGCATCTGTGGAAGTCCTTGTAGTCTGCGTCGAGGAACTGGTGCCTCTGTCTAGCCGGGCCTCTGCCCTAGTGTGCTAGCGCCCTGCTAACTAACTGTGATAGCCACAGGCATGCTAACCCCCCCGCCTCCTGGTTTGGACTCTGAGTTGCTGGTAGACCTTTCAGCGTCTGCTCCAGATTTCTACTCCAGGGTGGACCAGGTTTCCATCGTCAGGTTTGCAGTGACGGCTGGAACCACAGACCCCCCTCACTGCTTTCCAACATCTGAACGTAGTTCCTCCTCATCTTTTCTCTCGTTTATTTTTCTAGACTCTGTTTGGTTTCCTCTGTGGATTATTTGCTTGGACGGATGTCCCATGTACTGAACCAGTTTTGCATCTTTATTGGATTGGACTCCATCAGTATCCTTATTCCCGACCGGCTCATTCCGCTTTGTTGCCTCAGCGGCGTGGTCAGGTGATGTCGGATTGTTGATGCGAGACATTTTTCAGTTTCGGGATCCCTCAGATTCAGAGCCAGCAGGACCCCATTTTCACTGCCCCACTGCTCGCACAGACCCTTGTAGATGGTCTTGCAGCGCTCCTTGAAAGTCTGGGAGGTGATGTTGAGCTGAGCGCCCTCCACCTCGGCCCACGTGTTTTCGAACAGCCGATACGTGATGTCATCCCGGTTTTCCGGCAATATTCTCAGCTTCCGAAATATCTTCCAAGCCAGCTTCTCGGTGATAAACCTGACTAACTCCTTATTTATGTTTGCCTGTTGGTCACATGACTCCTCGCGGTTCGGGCCGGTCTCTGGAAGACCCCGGATCGAAGTATCTAGACAAGCGTCCGACAAAGTCTTTGGAAGAGCCTCCGTCAAAGTCCCAGGAGGATCCTCAACCGAAGTCTTCGGAAGGTCCTTCATCGAAGCCGCGGGAGGAACCTCCGTTAGGGTTCTTGGACGAGGTGCTGCCAAAGCCTTCGGAACAGCGTCTGTCAGAGCATGGGCGGTTCTTTCACTGTGGTGGTCCACCTGAGTTTTCCACCACCAGTTGATCAGGACCCTGAAAAGCCACAGTTTCCCTTTGATGGCTGCTCGGATGACTGCGGGCGACTTAAGAGAGGACACGCCCACCTTTTTCGTACCCGATCCTGCGATGGCGCCGGGCATCGCCTCTGCTGTCAGGTGATCGTAGAGGACTTTGCCGAGTTCCCGGGTGAATTTCAGGGCTTTGAAGCGGTACTCCTCACCCGCGCCCTCCTGTTGTTCGGGCTCCAGGAGACATTCGTACCTCGTCATGATGGACGTCAGTGACTGGCTTCTCACGACTTTGGTTGTCTGGAGGAATCTTTCGCTCAGCTGCGTCGCCATGCGATGGATCAACCCGCCGGCAAAGCACCTCGTGAAAAGGACTTGTATGTCACGCCTCAAGTCTTCCGTAGATTCCATCCAGTTCTTTCTTGGACTTGCCATTTTTGAAGCCTGAAGCGCTGCCGCCGCGATCTGGTGTGACGAAGCTTTAACCTCCTGAGAGATGTCGGCGTTCAGCTGCTGGGCAGAGGAGTAGGGCATGTTGTCTAGAAGAGAACCCACGATGCTGCTGAGCTCCGTACCGAGTCTCTTCCGCACAATTCCAGAGAACATATCCGGGGAACCGCCGTCATCGCTGTCCAGGCCCGCCTCATGTGGTTGACAGAACTCCCATCTAGTTGTTTGAGGTGTGCAGGAAGTCTTCGTCATGATGAGCTTCAGCATCTTGACCGCACGAAGAACCATGGCGTTGAGTACGCGGGGCGACGGGATACGCCTCCACACTACAGACTCTTCACAACTCGGTCTAGTTGAGAGGCCGGACTTGACGTTTTCTGCGATCTCTGTGTTCACCAGGTCTGCCAGACTTTTGGAGCTGATGCTATCGACTTGGCGCGGGAGGTTCAGAGCGCGACAGAAACTCCGAAAGAGTGTGTTACCCGCACACAACTGAACAAAGTTCTTACTCACGGCCGTATATTCACACTTAATGAATGTCCTCACGGTTTTAGACCAAATTATTATCACATCCAAAAACAGCTCCGCCAACTTGATCTTGGTGGCGCCATCGGGGTTTCCGGATTTCAACAATTCCTGCTGCTCCTCGGCTAAATCATCAAAGAACAATTTAATCAGCGGGAGAATAGTTTCGACCCCAACCTTCGGGGTCCCTTCCATCACGCGTATTGATGTTCCTGTCGTAATCAACCTCATGCTTGTTCTTCTACGAACCCGACGTCAAGCTCAGCGAAGATGGTGAACATCAGGGACATCACAGATCAAAGGAAGGTTTTTGTGATGTCAGACATTCTTCCTTAAGCACCGCCCCCTTGCCAAAACAGCAAATGAACAATAGCAACCGTTGCTAGTCAAATAATACTTTCATTATTATCACTTTCAGGGGGTCGTCACAGCAGATCATCTGTTTACATCTTCTTCTGAGAGTCGGCTGTTTCGTCACATGTTGCATGAATCCAGACAAAAAAGAAAAATACCCCCAAAGTATTTTTAGGACCCTAACGAAATTTTCAGGAGCAGAAATAAATCGACGTCATAGTAAAATGTGAAGCGTCTGCCTGAACCTTTCTTTCCTTTCTGCTATTTAGAAGTTATTTTCATTAGCTACTTCAACGGGCTCCAAAGGTAGTGTTTCAAATGTTTTCGACATGCTAGTCTGTTAGAATCAGGTATTTCTACAGGCTAGCATTTAGCATTAGTAGTTTTCAATAGACTAGCATATAAACATCAGCTGTTTTCATAAGGTTAGAATTAGTTGTTACCAACAGGCTAACATGTTAGTATCTATTGTTTTCAACAGGCTAGCATTTTTGCCTTACTAATTTCAACAGTCTAGCATAAGCTGTATATGCAACAGGCTAGCATTTAGCATTAGTTGTTTTCAAATGCTAGCCTGTTAGTTATTTCAACAGTCTAGAATTAGTTGGTTCTCAACAGGCTAACATGTTAGTATCTATTGTTTTCAACAGGCTAGCATTTTTGCCTTAGATATTTCAACAGTCTAGCATAAGCTGTATGCAACAGGCTAGCATTTAGCATTAGTTGTTTTCAAAATGCTAGCCTGTTAGTTATTTCAACAGTCTTGTATTAGCTTTTTTCAACAGTCTAGAATTAGTTGGTTCTCAACGGGCTAGCATGTTAGCATTCACTGTTTTCAACAGGCTAAAATGCTTGCAATAGTAATTTCAGCCTGCTAGCACAACAGCATTAGCTATTTACTATCAGTTGTGACTATTCTACGGTTGCCATTGTGACCAAACACCTGAGATTTCCTTCACTCAGCGTTGTTTCCTCCTCAGGGGTCAGAGGTCAGGCTGCAGCGGCAGCCATGATGGCAGCGAGCAGAGAGTTAATGTATGTGTGGAGGAATGTGAATCAGAGCCCGGAGCGAACACGCCTCAGACGTGGAGCGTAGGAATTCTGTTCGGGGTTTATCTTATCAGTGTTTACTGTAAGCGCCGCCGCGTTTCTCTGTTGACTCTCAGTGATTGATTCTGGCTGTCGGCTGGCGAGCGTTTGCTCACTGGCACAGCGTGCTGACAGCAGATGGATGAGAGACATGTGATCTGTCATCCAGCGTGAAGATTTGGCTCCGCTCACCTCCAACATCTTAAAACACTCAGCAGCAGGTCAGTTTATCCGAGACGTGAAGAACATATATATCCCATAGTGCACTGCTGCGTGTGTCATGTTTTACAGCGGAGCAGCGCGCCTGCAGCCGATCCTCGCCGTCTGTCATTCTCAACACCTGCCTCATCGACTGGCTCACCTTTTAAATCATTATAGCTGCAGCACGCCACACAATACCACGCCGTCCTACGCCACCCCACCCCCACGCCAAAACACTCCACGCCACCCCACCCCCACGCCAAAACACTCCACGCCACCCCACGCCACACTACGCCATGAAAGCCTCCACATTGCCGTTGCACGCCGCCCCACGTCACTTCAAATCCTGTTGAACTTTCACAGTTCTGTAGCGACTACAGCCGAGGATTATGGGTAGATGTCTATGATCCTGCTCTCTCCTGGTCTGTCATCACTAGTGGGCAGCTCTGTTGACGCACTCAGTTTGACAGTTGTTGGACTTGCTTGGAGCCCCTCCCTCTCCTCCTACTGGAGATCCATCACTCCCAAAACTGCACCCCGTTCTGGACCCCACCACCTTTCCACCATCTGCTGCTGGGGAAGAGGTATCCATAACCAAATCCAGGCAGGAGAGAGTTCAGGTCACGGATTTCTCACGAAAACATGTGGAAAACACAGAGAAAACCTGATCCAGTAGACCTGAAATCCAGAAGGTCCTGGCGGCAAAGCCTAATCAGGAAACACAAGGAAAATCCAAAACACAGGTGGTGTCAGAATACAGAGTAAACCATCAACGGCACACTGGAGCCAAACTGGGATTAAAGACAGAAGGCGCTCTGGAGAGCAGCAAGACACAGGTGCAATAATCAGGGAGCTGAGAAACACAGGAGAAAGTGATGAAGGGCAGCAGAGACACAGGGATATTATACACTGGAAGCGAATGAGACACAGTTGTCACAGAAATGGGAGCGGCGTACCGCAGGGAAGACAAGATAAGACGAGATGGAAGCAATTATGGAAGCAGTGAACCCTGACACAGGGGCATTAACGGGACACAATGGGATGGGACACAGGTGCAAATAAGGGAACTGCAAATAAGGACTAGGAACTGACAAAGGAGAACAATGACAAACAAGGACGTTATACGTTCCAAGATAATGGGATAATGAGGCACAGGTGCATACAATCAGACCATCAGGAAGCGGGGAACACATGATGACCTGACAAAGGGGAACAGAGACAGAGGGACATTAGACTCGAAGAGTAATGGAGACATGAGACACGGCTGGCGGGTAGACGTAGATGTATATAGATGAATAAAGAATAGAGGAAATAAACCGTCAAAATAAAACAATCACCTGTGTCATCAACCACAAATAACGTAGTGAGAGGACTCGAAGTGTTCAAACCAAGATGGACGCCAGCAGTGAACGTTTTCTCGTTAACGCTTATACTCTCGTCAGTCAATCTTTCTGGTTGTCTAGTTTTGGGACCCCCTGCTGGTGCTGACCGGTGATGTCATCCCTCTTGGCCAGATTAACTGCGATCTAAGCGTTCTAATTCACATTAAATTAATCGGACTTGTATCCGTTCCGGGACCACGTGCGATCGGGAGAACCCAAAGCTCCAGAGCAGGATGGCGTTCTGGGTGTCTCCCGGTGACCTCGCCGATACGTTGAGGAGATCTCTTCACGCTCCCCCTGTGTCTCCTGGGCGGCGGGTCCGTATAAACAGCATGTGGGTCCTGCGCTGAGAACGTGTTTGGTGGTTTTCCAGAACAAACTGTGAATGAATGTTTGGTGTTTGAGCTTGGAGCTGAATCTGATAAGTGTGAGTCTTTCTGCACTCTGATATTCGGCGTTAATAATTCACAGCGCCTGGCTCCGGTTCCTCTCGCTGCACGGATCATCGGTGCTCCTGCGAGGCCTCTGGCAGACGGCCGCAGAAAAAAAAACATTCAGAGGGAAGAAAACGAAGAAAAGGAAAGTGTGGGAAGAACAGCTGGAGCCTCTGATCCACCAGAGACTCTCTGCTGCCTTCACTGATAGCATCTCTGTGTGACTCTGAATGCCTCGCGATGCCTTCAGGATCACCAGTGTCCCTGCCAGGTTTCCTCTCCTTTCGCTCGCTCTCAATGAAATAATAACAGATTATTCTGTTTCACTCGGATTCCTGATAATCTAATAGAGTCAGAAAAGAGTTAAAGGACCAGTTCACACAAATGCTGACGGGAGGACGGCGGAGATTTCTGAGGCCAACAAATGCCTCTGGAGCGAAAACCAGGTCTACAGAAGATCCCAGACCGATCTGAACCTTTTTATTCAAGATAGAATTCACTACAGCCTCACACACACATACACACACACATACACACGCCTCACACACATGAACACGCTCCTCACACACACATACACACGCCTCACACACATACACACACACATACACACGCCTCACACACATGAACACACGCTCCTCACACACACATACACACACACATACACATGCCTCACACACATACACACGCTCCTCACACACACATACACACGCCTCACACACATACACATGCCTCACACACACATACACACGCTCCTCACACACACATACACACACACATACACACGCCTCACACACATGAACACGCTCCTCACACACACATACACACACACATACACACGCCTCACACACATGAACACGCTCCTCACACACACATACACACGCCTCACACACACATACACACACCTCACATACATGAACACACGCTCCTCACACACACATACACATGCCTCACACACATACACACACACATACACACGCCTCACACACATGAACATGCTCCTCACACACACATACACACGCCTCACACACACATACACACACCTCACACACACATACACACGCCTCACACACATGAACACGCTCCTCACACACACATACCACACACATGCCTCACACACACACATACACACGCCTCACACACACATACACACACCTCACACACACGCACAGATGCATGCACTGAAAATGCCGTCACCTCCTAACTGGAGGTGAGATCCGGACTTTTGTTGGGCTAACGTTAACCCAGCAGACTTGGTTCTAGGACACACTGTCAGGATTTCTCTCATGACGTGATGATGCACATTTTAACTCTGAACATCAGACAGGTGTGATGATCATCACGGCACCAAATCACCTCCACAGGTTGATCAGGAAGAGTCCGAATGGATCCGGACTGAGGGATGAAACCATAGCATGACGCCATTGACCCAAACGGTGGGTCCAGCTGGTTTCAGCCCAGATCTCCCCTCTGACTGTCAGAGAATGAGCCGGGCCGAGCTGGATGAAGCGTCTCCTGATGACATCATCAGCGCCTGCTCCTCCAAATTTCTCTGCGCTGCTGGCTTTTGCGTCCCAGTTTGTTCTGCTGACATTGAGCAGCTGCGGGTCTTCATGTGATGGGGGTCTTGGAGGTCTGGGTGGTAAAGCATTCAGAGTATCTGAGGAGCGTCAGTAAACAGGATGATGGTGAAGAGTCTCTTCTGCTTCACGCTGACATGATGAGAGGAAGCCGCCATTGTGATGCTTTTATTGTTTAAAGAGACACTTCCTTCATTCGGAACGCCGCTCTGATGGAAAGTCCGCAGACACTTGGACTCAAGAAACCCAAGAAAAAGTTATGCTAGCTTGTCATGCTAAGCTACTTCCTTTTCTGATCTACAACCCGATAGGGCCGCAAAGTCAGAAGAACCTGGACTGTTTCACCGTATGAACCTGGACTTTCTCAGAGAGTGATTCTGGTTCTGTTTATAAGGGTGAACTTTGCAGAGGTTCCCTCTAGATATCTGGAACTCAGGTTCATGTTTGACCTGGTAGAACCGGTGATTAGAGGTCTTGACACCACAGCTGTCTTTCGCCGAGCCTTGTTACTCTCATCTCCCACAATGCCTTGCGTGTCCTTGAAGGTGTGCATTGATGATCGTAGGCATAGGCGAGACTGTTTGTGCTTCCAGAGACTCGAACCGCCTAACAAAGACATGAAGCCTAACTTTAATTAATCTCCATAAATCAGAGAGAAAACATCCAGATCTGAGCCGTCAGCCTGAGGAGTGTGAGTGTGAGCGTGGCGGGGCGCGGGCATGTCGAGGCGGCGGCGGCGAGAACTTTGGCATCAAAATAAACTGAATGCTGACTGTTGCTGACGGCAGTCCTCCTAACAATCTGCTCCTTTTTTTTTTGGCCTGGTAGGAAAAGAGTCGCTGCAGGATGAGCTTCAAGAAAACCCCCAAACTAAGAGTTCCTCAGAGGTTCCTCATAGTTCTGTGAGGAGCCAATACAAGCCCTCACACTGAACCGACACCGAGTTCTGCTGCAGCTCAGCATTCCTCTCTGTTCCTCTCTGGACGCCTGACGGTTCAAACTCTCCTGCTTCAGCTTCATCTGCTGGTTCAGTGTGACCTTTGTGGAGAACCAGGGAACCCTGAAGTTCTGTGAGTTCTCTTTTCTAGAACGCCATGTCTGCCATTACAAAAGAACAAGAAATCCTTATGTTGATGTGTATTATTTATTTGAATATCATTTAGCAGCTAGTAGCAGTTACCAGCTAATAAGTCAGTTGCAGTAGAAGTTGGTAGCTTGTACTAGTTAGCGGCTAACAGCGGTTAACAGCTAGTAGAAGTTGGCAGCTAGTAGCGGTAGGCATCTACATGCAGTTGGCTGCTAAGCTAGTAGCAGTTAACAGCCGGTATCAGTTGGCATCTGCTTGCAGTCTGCAGCTAGTAGCAGGTAGCAACAGTTAGCAGCTATTTGCAGTTAGTAGCGAAATGCAGTTAGCAGCTATTACCAGTTGGCAACAAGTAGCAGTTAGCTTCCAGTAGCTGTTTGCATCTACTTACAGTTGGCAACTAATGATAGTTGTCACTTATTAGCATTTAGTTGCTACTAGCTTTTAGCAGCAACTACCAGTTGCCATCTACTTGAAGTTGGCAATTAGTAGCAGATGATATATTTTTGCAGCTAGGAGGAGTAAGCAGCTACTAGCCAGCAGCATCTACTTGCAGCAACTAGTATGAGTTGGCATCCTCTTGCAGTTGGCAGCTAGTAACACTTAGTAGCTAATAACAATTAGCATCTATTGGTAGTTGGCATCTACTTGTAGTTGACAGCTAGTAGAAGTTAGCATCTACTTGTAGTTGGCAGCTAGCAATTAATGGCAACTAGTATTAGCATCTACATGCAGTTTCCAGCTAGGAGCATTTATCGTATAGTACAACTGAGCAGCTAGTAGCAGTTATCAGCTTTGCAGTAATTAGCAATGTCTTGCAGTTGGTAGCTAGTAGCAGGAGGTATCTGCTTACAGTCGGCAGTTATTAGTAGTTGGCAGCTAGTGCAGCATCTACATTCAGTTACAAGCTTGTAGCAATTTTCAGCTAACAGTAGTTGTCATCTACTTGCAATTAGCAGGTAGAAGCTATTATCATCCACTAGTAGTTAGCATCTACTTGCAGTTGTTTGCTAGTAGCAGTTGGCTCTTACGTGCAGATGGCAGTTTGTAGTTGTTGGCAGTTAATAGCAGTATCAACATGCAGTTACCAGCTTGTAGCAGTTTTCAGCTAGTAGTACTTAGCATCTACTTGTAGTTAGCAGCCACTAGTAGATAGCAGCTAGTAGCAGTTATTAGTTTGTAGCAGTTATCAGCTGGTAACAGTTATCAGCTAGTAGGGGTTATCAGCTAATAACGGTTATCAGCTAGCAGTAATTAGCAGCTAGCAGCAGTTAGCAGTTCCAGGAGCTCCTCCCCCTCTGATCACAGGATGAGATCAGACACCAGATGTTGACGCTGCCTGATGGAACCACAGCTCATTATTTTCAACCGGAAGCTTCTTCATTCTGTTGCTGTTGGACGATGACTTTGTAAAATAGCTGCTTTATCTTTTATCCGTACGAATGAATCGAGTCTTTGGTTTGTTTGTTTTGTTTTTAAAGCCGACTCCACCTTCTTCAGCTGTCCAGGAGAACTTTGGAACACCGTTTTACCCATCAGCCCGAGGGGAAGGACCGAACATTAATGTTTGAGTGAACTGTCCCTTTAACGCAGAGCTAATGATGCAATAACTGTAAGATTTAAAAGGATATTTCAGCAGAATAATGTTTACTTTAAGCGTATTTGATCAGAAATTGTACCAAAAGTCGATTGATTTAGGGAATAAATCCTTTTGAATTTTATCTTTCACCGGAGTTTTTCAACTTTAATTCCTGCGATCGTTTTTCTGCGCATAATTTCCGTGAGTTTCGTTATTGACATTTACCACAATGTTTAATTTGACTCTTTCTCGGTTTCGACTACGTGAAATTTAAAGTCCTGTTTTTCACTTTGGCCATTCGAGAATCTAAATGGAATTTTTCTCCATTTTATTTTCCGGTCTATTTGATCGCTAAGATTTTTTTGGGGTCTTTTTGCAGAGATATTATTTTCAGGTTCCGTCTGTTTGCTCGTGTGGATGGCGTGCCGTGTGGCGGCCATGTTTACCTCTGGGCTCTGTTTGCCCTGAGGTTAAAGATTAATCGATTCCTCTTCTGGACTCGCAGCAGACAGAGTCGACTGAGCAGCTCGCCGACGGAGAGGAAAGGTCGGGACCCTCCAGGTCACATGGACCCGACGCCGACTTTCACTACGGCTTAGGGACTGTGGTCCAAGGATCCGGTACCAAGTCGGGAGTCTATTGACTTTATCTTATTCTTTTAACGCTCCGAGCTAACATTAGCTAATGCTAGCTATTAATATCTGTGAATGATCTGAGTTAACATTAACTGATGTTAGCTATTGACCTCTTTGAAGCTAACGGTAGCTAATGTCCGCTATTGATATGTTTAAAGCTCTGAGCTAGTGCTAAATAATGTTAGCTATCAACATGTTAGCTATCACCACCTAGTATCTGCTATTATCCCTAATGATAGCCGATTACAGCTACAGTAGCTTCTGTTGGCAAATTCTATTTTTAACTATCTAACTAATTTTAGCTAGTTTCAGTTATAATAGTAAGTCATTTAGTAACTTAAAGCTAATTTTAGTAAATTTGCGCGATAGATTCTAACTTTAAACGATTTCAGCTCACTAGATAAAGTTAGTTAACTTTTCCAAATTAGACAACTTGGCTACTTTAACTACCTTTGGAAAGTTAGATTACTCAGCTATTTTAGATAAATTAGTTAAGTCAGATAACGTAGCTGCTCTAGCTAACTTCACTGGGTCAGATAACTCAGGTTTTGTCCTTGAGCGTCTTCGGGTCCTGAATGTTTGATGGCGTCTTCTTCTTACGCGGGACGGGAACCTCAAGTAAGAGTTTTAACTCAGACGGAAGACGAGAATTTCTCATTTTCTTTTCTTTCTTTTTTTTTTTTACAGTATAAGTGGTTGAATTAGTATTTTCAGTCAAATAACCATGAATAGGTTTAGAAAAATGTTAATTAGTCAAGAAAGCATACCATAATATCTTTTAACTCTTCTCCAATATTTGTTTGGAGTGAAGTTCTGGAAACCACTGCTGACACCTAAAATACGAAGGATTTCTTTATAGTGGGTTATCTGTGTAGAATCTCTACTTGAAAAGTATCTTTTTTTTATTCATATTTTAGTTTTATTATTACATTAAATTACGGATAATTACCGTCCATTGAGACAAATATTTTTACTTTGAAAAAAACATTATTAGACAAATAGTTTATTTTTAACATTTAGTTCATGTCAAAAATGAGGGGTGAAAAGGTTTACGCTGTAAAAATTTTTAAATAAATGTCTTATTTGTGCATATTACAACAGCAAAAATTTATTTATTTCATCTTTCGCCACTGACTTTAGATGTTTCTTTATTACTGTAATTCTTTTCAGTTCTTTTACAGTGTAGTTGTTTGATACAGTATGTTCACAAACTGTCTGTTTTAGTTATAATTGTTGGCAAACAAATAAAGTTCTTGAATTGAAATTTATCGTATTGCTACTTTTACAATAAATACTTGTGATATTACGGTATTTTCAGATTAATTTTACCAAAACGTAAAATGTAAAATATATTTTTACAGTTTAATTACTGTTATATATTATGACAGTAAAATTTAAAAAGATGTAACATGATTTACAGAACATATAACTTTAAATTTGGCCATTTTGGTTTTTCTTTTAACAATAATTTTTACATTTTTTTTACAGTGTAGGACGTTGCGTAATCATAAATTACCTGTCATTTTTTACAGCGTAGAAACACTTTTCCAAATATGCATCATTCTGGATGTTTTAATTCCATTGCATGTAACAGATTATGTGTTATATTATGAGGTCATAAACATTTATAACTGTATATTTCTCTACTTTGCGATCCCTGTGAGTCGTAAAGACGCTCCGGCGAGGAACCAGCGACCCTCCCGTGACCTTTAAGGGCGAGCCTCATGTGAGCGCGCCCCATTTGTCAGAATGAATCAAAGTTCAAGTAAATAAAAAACAAACAACCACAATCTGATAAAAACAAACTCTTTATTATAATAATTCAGATTTTTGGCATTTTTTCACATATATAATTATTTATATATATTTATAGATAAAGGCTTATTTTACAGTTGAGTTTGTAAAAAATACAAGAAGAAGAAGAGCTTCCTTAAATCCTCGCTGTCAGAGTCTCTCAACTGCACAAGAGCTCAAAGGTCAAAAGGATCAGAAGGCACTGTGTGCGTGTGTGTGTGTGTGTGCGTGTGTGTGTGTGTGTGTGTGCGTGTGTGTGCGTGTGTGCGTGTGTGTGTGTGTGTGCGTGTGTGTGTGTGTGTGTGTGTGTGCGTGTGCGTGTGTGTGTGCGTGTGCGAGTGTGTGTGTGTGTGTGCGTGTGTGTGTGTAAAAGAGGAAGAGATGTGTTGCATAGGAACCCTTTCACATTTTCTTTATGTTGTTTTTGTTTTTTATCTCTAAATAACGGCGACGCATAAATAATGAGGCGCGTTCTTCTTCTGCTCCGACCAGTAACCAACCAGTAACAGCGCCGGCTTCATTTCACAACAAATAGTGCACGTGAAAAAACCTCCATGTTTGGCTCACTTTTCTTGCCGCAAAGGCAAAATGCAGTTTCTGCAAAGTTTTTTGCCAAATTCCAAATTTTTTTTTTTTTTTGTCACATTTTCCAAAAACAGCTGCAAGTTTTATTCACCCATCAGCTCCGATTGTCCCGACGCAGCATTTTCACACAGATTGCCTTTTTTTACACTTTAAAAATACAAAAACAAACAAATGAGTTTCAATCAAATAAGTCTACTTGCAGATACTGCACTTTGCCGTTGGGACGGTTTTCACACAGCGATGACATCACAGAGCATGAACCACAGGTTCAATTCCAGTCTTACTTATGTTGGCGAACCCTCTGAGGTCACAGGTGTCTCTGCACTGTAAAAAGTATTGTTCGCTGTTAACGTGAAAATTGAAATAAGTTTTATTGAGTCCCAGGGGACTTTCTTTTTTTTTTTTGAATCACCAACAATTGTCTTTTTACAGTGTGAAATATTTGTATTAAAACACTGCAGGTAAGAAAAAGTGTTTGATTTGTTCACCAATAATCAACAAACATTTATTCACTGTTTTATGTTTTAGTTTTTTTTAAGGGAAAACTTTGAAGGAAAACTTTTTGAAAGAAATTTGAAGAATTTCCAAATCTGGAATTTCCCTTTTTTCTTTTTCTTCTTTTTTTTTTCTGCAAATCCACAGCCTGGTCCTTCAGATTTTGATGTGCAGACTGGATTTAAAACAGTCTTATTTTTTACAGTGCAAATGTGCTGGAATGTATTTTCAACTTAAATGACTAAATTGGACGGACAAATACTTTAATTTCCTTTAATCACTGTTACTAGTTGAAGTAATTACTTGAAGTTCATAAACACTTCTCTTTTTTTTACAGTGTATGCTTTTAAGAGTGATTCATGTACCATAAAAAGAGAATTGTTGATTCACTCCAAAAAGTAATCAACTAATAATTAATTGCAACCGGACTCGGAAAATTCCTTAATTTTTTTTCCTAAAGTATTTCTTTTTAAGTTCATCAAAAATCTTTTTACACGTTTTACCCTTAAAATCTAGGTTTCAAACATGTTGGTGTTTTTTTTTTTTTACAGTGCAAAGTTGATTTCAGAAATGTTCAGATCAGACCTCAGAGGTTCAACCACCAGACAAAAACTTTCCAGCAGAACTTTGAGGAGAAAAGTTCTGCTGCCTCGTTCTGCACTGTAAAAACAGAACCGTTGATGAACTCCAGGACAGAACTCGAACTGGTTCATCAGCAATCCTCTTTTTACAGTGTGAGAGTTTTCATTGAGATGATCTGAGCTCCTGCAGCAGAACCAGATGTACAACGTGTTTTGTGAGTTCTTGACCCTCCTGGACCGGGTCTGGAGCAGACCGGAGGAGGGACGGTAGATCCAGGAGACACGGGAGGTGGGAGAAAACTTAAGACTGATGAAGGACACATGCAGGTTTTGGGAGGTCCCACCTTTAGCTGCACTGATATGAGAGTCGAGTCTGAAAGAAGGCACCAGATCCAAGAGTCCTCTGTGAGCGTGCACGAGCTTATGAAGGCTGAGAGGCGCGTGAGCACTGCAGAAAACTAGAGCCTGGACGACCAGTCCATGTCCACAAGAACTTTAATTCAGCAGGTTCTTATCCGAAGCCTATAATCCAGCAGCGCACCAGGTCCGGGTCCCGAGTCCTTCAGCTGCCCAGCGGCTTGAAGGACCCGTCTGGCAGCTGTCTGAAGATGCCCCTTAAGGTGTCCAGCTCCCGGGTCAGGTGCTCCACCCTCCTCCTTAGCCTCTCGTTGTCCGCCGTCAGCTCCACCACCTTGTGCTGCGTCTCCATGTTGCGCATCTTGGCCTTGTCCCTGCTCTTGCGCACGGCCACGTTGTTGCGCTCGCGCCTCAACCGGTACTCCGGGCTGCTCTTGTCGACGCGCTTCTTGTGTTTTCCGCCACCCCTCTGCTGGTCCAGCAGCTTCAGGCCACCCTGCTGTGGGTGGTGCGGGTGGTGGAGGTGGTGGTGGTGATGTACCTGGTGCGGGCTGGGCACCGGGGTCGGCGGCGGGGTCGGGTGACCCGGCTGGAGGTGCATGGTGGTCTGCGCGCAATGCGCAATCTGGTACTGCAGGTGCGGCTGCTGCTGCTGCTGCTGTTGCTGCTGTTGCTGCTGTTGCTGCTGCTGTTGCTGCTGCTGCTGCTGTTGCTGTTGCTGCTGCTGCTGCTGGGAATGCTGGGAGTACTGCTGGGAATGCGGGTGGTGGTAGGTGGGGGGCATGCCCCCGTTCAAGTCCTCGTCGTCGTGGGGCTCCTGCTTGATGGCCACCGGCCGACTACGCGCCTGGTTATGGTCGTAGAGCGGCTCCAGCTTGGACTCCATGTAGTTGGACATGTAGACCTGCTGCGGCGCGGCGGCGCACGAGACAGACTCGTAGTCCCCGTTCATGATCTTGAGCTTGTCCTGTCTGGAGCTGTGGTGGAACAGGTCCGCCAGGAAGTCGTCGTTGAAAGCCGACGGGTCGATGTAGGCGCTCAGGTCTATGGAGGTCTCGTTGTCCCCGATCTCACCGCCGAGGTCTGCAGGGTCTCTGTAGCCGGAGGTGGTCTGCTGGCCGTGCGTCAGGCTGCTCATCAGGGGCCGGGGCGGAACCTCGTACAGGTTTGACAGCTCCATGGAGAATCTAAACCCGGGCAGGCATGGCGAAGAGCTCCGAGAATCCAGTTTGGAGACAGTGAGACTCACTACGGTCCTCGGGGCCGGAACAAGTTGAAGGCGCGCGTTCAGAGTCTCAGGTTTTAAGTTCAGAGAGAGTCCTGCAGCTCAGTAACCCCTGAGCTGTCAAAGTGCGTTTATATAGAGGAGAGGAGGGAGTGGGCGTGAACTCACACACTTTTACGCACACAAGCCAGAACAGACGCGCTTTTACGCATAAGGCTGTGAAGTCCATTTGAAAATTCTCCGCTTTTACCAACATCCGAAACTTTTCTGAAGTGAATATAGAAATGAATAAAATCGGTGGTTCCCTTGCACAATAGAGCACGTGCGGATAAAACGGCGTTATTTTAATTTAGTCAGATCATTAAATCGAAATAATTCTTCTCCTCTAAAAGGAACAGCTCTTCGCTTTTATGCACGTTAAAATGACAGATTTACAAATTGGAGTTTGGTATTTTCTGCAATAACGCCGCAATTTCTGGAATCTGATACCTTCATGTGATTTTTTGTTTTTTGTGGTTAATATCTTTAAACATCATAATAAAATCAAAATACTATCATAAATGTCATTCTTGTTGATTTATTTCATCTGAAGTGGGAAAACTCCTGGCAACTCTTTTTTTTTTGTGGACGTAAACTTATTTTCCTTTTATTCAAATGATTCTTGTAAATTAAGTTTTTGTAAACATAATGTCCCTGGCTTTAACTTTACCATCGTTTCACGTAATCCAGATCCAGAGTGGGCCTTCCTGTGGTGGTAACCTGGGTGAGGAGGTTCATGTCAGGGCTGAAGAAGACTGAAGAGGGGAACTGGAGCGCCCTCTGTCGGCCCAGAAACACAGCACGCACTGCTCTGGTTCATTTTGAATGTATTTATGATTCAACAAACGATTTTATTCAAGAAAAAAATGTATCATTTATCATATGACAATTCATATTATTATTCTCTTCGTTCTCTTCTGAATGCAGAGGATGTTCCAGGAGTCAAAGGAATCCTGTAAGACCATCCGAGGGGTCCTAAAAGAGCCCAAAGCGTATAAGAGGCCGGTCTAAGAGCCTCAATGCAGACTGAAGGATGGTTCAAGAGTCCTGGAGGAGAGCAAAGGCTTCTAGGAGGAGCATCAAATCCAACCTGGAGGAGTAAAGGATAAAGCTCTCAGCAACCAAGCCCCCTCGTATCTCAAAGACCTCATACTCCCATCTCATCCCAATAGAACGCTCCGCTCCCAAAGTGCAGGCCTAATTGTAGTTCCCAAAACTTCTAAGAGTAGAAGTTAGAAGTAGGAGGAGGAGCCTTCAGTCATCAAGCTCCTCTCCTTTGGAACCAGCTCCCAGCGTTGGTGCAGGAGGCAGACGCCCTCTCTACGTTTAAGACTAGACTTAAAACACTCCTCTTTCATAAATCCTACAGTTCTGCTGCTTCAGGCCTAAACTGCCGTGGGGACTCCCATGATGCACTGCATTCTCTCTCCTTCTCTGTTTCTCTCTCCCTCTCTCTCTCTCCACGTATTGACTTCACATCAATGCGTGCTCCTTTGTCACAAAGCTTATAGTTACCCCTTTCCACCGAGCTGGTTCCAGGGCTAGTGTGGAGCCAGAGCCTGGCTTAGCACTAGTTCTTGGCCTTTGGAAGCCTAAGCACCAGCTCCTGGCTCTCAAAACTGGTGCCAGACAGGCACCAACTCCCTGCTGGTCTGTAGCCAAGAACCGATTGTGTGAGACGGTGATGTAATGGCGTGGCTCTGAAATGGCTCTTTTCCAATAGAATAGCAAACAGGTGCGCAAGTTGAACCAACTAAGCACTGGCACTAGCACCAGTACTGAACTAGCACCAGGTTCTTTTTGGGGGGAAAGGGGTAAGCTGGCTCAACCGGGTCCTGGACCAGTTCTTAGTTATGCTGCCAGAGGCTCACACTTCTTCTGTCTGTCCCATAAATGCACCACTGACTCTACTCCCTCCACAGAGGCCTTGAGAACGGGGGTCTTTGTTTCCTATCAGGAGCTGATCCTGACCCGGACCGAGGGTCTAAGGACAGAGGATGTTGCATCATGCACAGATTGTTAAACCACATCCAGGCAAATTGTGATTTGTGATCTCGGTCTATATACAAATGAGACTGACGTGAGTTGAGGACGTTCTAGGAACATGAGTCCTCTAGAGGAGGACCCTCAGGACATCGTGGAGGACGGTCCAGGAACCCACAGTTTCTCCAGGAGTCCTAGAGAAGCCTCGAGGTTCCATTGAGCAGGTTCAAGCAAATTACAAATAATCATTTTATGCATGTATTCTATATTTTTATTACTTCATTCTAATTTCCCGCTCTTTGTGTCGACCTCACATCAGAACACTTCATCCACACGAGAATCAGGTTAAAGGTCAAATAGCTTTATCGGACATTTGTCCTCAAGAAACTGCGATTATGAAAATGGTGACAATTCTGTCAGTTCAGGGAAAAACGTTACTGAAAACACGTTTATGTGACGTTTACCTACAGCTGCACAGATAATCAAATCTTAATCACTTTGATTGTTTTTCCCATCATTAAATGAAGATGATGAAGAATTTAAATCAAACGCTCTGCTGCAAATCAAATCAAGCGCTTCCTAATCCACAGCCTGACCAACCAGAGTTTCTCAATTTTGAACATCAACGATTAAAGAGAATAAACTCACTGGAAATTTCTCAGAATGTTCTGAGGGGTGTGAAACTGTTTCACTGTATGAACCCGGACTGATTCACTGTATGAACCTGGACTCTTTCACTGTATGAACCTGGACTCTTTCACTGTATGAACCTGGACTGATTCACTGTATGAACCTGGACTGTTTCACTGTATGAACCCGGACTGTTTCACTGCATGAACCTGGACTGTTTCACTGTATGAACCCGGACTGTTTCACTGTATGAACCCGGACTGATTCACTGTATGAACCTGGACTGATTCACTGTATGAACCTGGACTGTTTCACTGTATGAACCCGGACTGATTCACTGTATGAACCCAGACTGATTCACTGTATGAACCCGGACTGATTCACTGTATGAACCTGGACTGATTCACTGTATGAACCCGGACTGATTCACTGTATGAACCTGGACTGATTCACTGTATGAACCCGGACTGATTCACTGTATGAACCTGGACTG
>VRLP01005870.1:0-32944 GCA_009660295.1 Lophius piscatorius
ACAAAAATGCCAATCAAAATACACACACATACATGCACACACACACACATGCACCATTTAAACACTACCCCCCCCCCCCCCCCCCCCCCACCCCCCCCCCCCCCCCCCCCCCCACACCAAAAAAAACCCCCACCACCACCCCCCCCACCCCCCCCCCCCCTCACACCCCCCCCCCCCCCCCCCCCCCCCCCCAAGCATAAACTTTATATTTAAAATCCTAAACAAGTCATGAGGTGCTCCTTACCAAACTTAAATGGCCTTTTATATTCACACAGCACATTTAATGTGAAATGATCTGTAATTCTCTTTGATTCTGTAAAGTTCAAAATCAACGGTTTTACTCAGATCTTACTCAAGTGCAAGTCATGTGATGCACATCCTTTTCTCTGTTAACAACTGTTATCATCATTATACTGTCAGCCGCTGATCATGATTGCTGGAGCACTGACATTGATTTACCTGTTGCACTGGACAACCTCTCCACAGCCCAAATCTGTGGGGGATAATCACTTGTCTTCTTCAGCAGCCGTCTACTCACTGAGCGAGGCCTTGGATTAGCACCAATAACTTCAATCAACTGAACATAGGAATGGGAGCAGACATCAGTCGTTTAATGAGGCGCTTGCCAGCATCCAGATTGTTAAAGCCGTGTGTCATGGAAAAATAAAAAGGCTAAACTAAATTGATCAACAGTGCCTCAGGGACATTCGCTAACCATTTTTTTCTGCTGCAAGAGATGAATGTTAGCTTCACCTAAAAATCCATAACATGAAGACACCAGCAGGTATATGTTGTTCCTGAGGCAGGAAGTGGATATGGGGAGAAAAATGCTGCCAGAAGAAAATGGGAGAGGAGGTAGTGCAAAATAATGGAGGGTGAAAAGAGAAACGGAGAGGGCATGTGCTTGGAAACGTGTTTGTTCATGCTGACAGCATGTGACTGAGCATAGCACAGCAGGTGTGTGTGTGTGTGTGTGTGTGTGTGTGTGTGTGTGTGTGTGTGTGTGTGTGTGTGTGTGTGTGTGTGTGTGTGTGTGTGTGTGTGTGTGTGTGTGTGTGTGATATTTATGGATGTTTGTCTGCTTCCCATTCTTGTCCTCTCTGCATGTGTGACTTTAGCAGAACCAGTCGGGTTACTGTGATCCCGTAGGCTTGTTGCAACATATAATGAAATCATCAGGCTCATATCCGTTGCATCAGTGGAGAAAATGAGGCTGATCCCTCTGTTCAATTCTTGCAGACACCGTTGTTTTTATAGGTTTGCTCCTACAAGGACGATCTGCTTCCCTGTGTGATGCTGCCTCCTGATAACAAACCCCAGTCCCTGCTACCAAATCCACCAGGAGATTTGATGTGCAACGTGAAATCCTGCAAAGTGCATCAACAAAATCCAACATCAACGAGGGACTTTGTACTAAAGAATTGTGGGCAGAATTGTAGCTCTTACAGTAGTCCAGACATAATTAGATTAAAAAGAGAAATATTCAAAATTCTAATATAAATTCGCCCTGAACCTGTCCCAGCATCTGTCAGTAGGTTTTCCTGCAAATAGGATTATGCATCATCCGTCCATTTTCATCCACTTATGCGGGGTCAGATAGTGGTGACAGCAGGACAACTAGGAGATGCACCTCCCAACAATGCTCCCAATAATAACATACATTAATGGGGCAAGAATGTGTAGAGAAGGAGAGGAAGAGGAGAGAGATGTTCCGTGACTCACTAACACCCCTGAACCCGGTTAGTAATATATATTAATTTTGCAATGTATAGCATAGAAGAGAAAAAGGAGGAGAGAGATGAAGTGTATCAAAAAGACTGTAAGGGAGAAGCAGGCTGGTAATTTGCATTAATGGTGCATGAATGTGTAGAGGAGAAGAGATAAGCTCGGTGTATCAGGCAGACTCATATTATTCAACTGTTAAATACAATTCATGTTTTTAGACTCTTCAAAAGACCTCAGATTCATAATCCCGCAGAAATATTCTGCGAAAGGCAACTTGTCTCCAGGACAAGTTGCCTTTCGTGTTTCTTTGGTTGTTATTTTCTTTCTTTTTTACCCTCTCTGCCAGTCTGAGAGTGAAGGTCAAATTAAATGTATTATTTTTATTATTATCAATTTCCACGGTACTTTATGGAATTGAATTTTAAAATCACTCAGAGTGTCTTGCTCTCGTCAGAGCTGCCAAATGAATCATTTGAGTGTCAACAATGCTCAACAATCTAAGGGCTAACCATAAAAAAAAACACCTTGTCTCTTCCTCTCCTGTCCTACCTCTATAAATGGACTAGCAGGCTCCAGAAATATCAGTCAGCCACTGGTTTCACCTGCAGCCTTCTGGCTGTGTGTGGGATCTGAGTGTATGGCAGCGAGCGGAGGGATGTGAGTGTTTAATGCAGTGTGTGGGAAGTGGATGTGAACAACCCTTATCCTCAACAAGTCTTACCTGATGGCAAATATAGGAACCAGAGTCATTGCTGCTGATTCTGTCTCTGCAGAAAGCTCGGACATGATTGTCTCCACTCCTGTAAGATCAACGACGATCATAATTATGACACACATTATGCTTTGATTACAGTTTGACCTTCATGATGAAAATCTTTGACCATGAAAACCAACATCGAGAATTTGAAATCACGTCACAGTTTTTCAATAGCGCTTTGAATTAAAGCATTCTCTGCCAGAAGAGTATTAAGTTGGATCCAGACGAGACAATGACCTGTGCAGATGTAATCAGCTGTCCATTGCATTGTGGGCATTATCCATGATGTTAGAAGCAAAAACAATTTCCAATAGCCACCATCCCACAATTACAAAAGACTGTTATGGCCACATTAAAAAAAGAAGAAGACAGAATTCAAAGGAAAAAGTCCAAATATTACAAAGATGACATTGTCACTTCGTGGAAAATGGGCCATCCGCATATTGATTTGACATAGCTTTTATGTTAGATGCGCTTCCAAACATAACCCTCCCCACTTCTCCACGATTGGGACCGGCACTAGAATTACACTATAAACTAAAAAAAAAGTCATAATATCATCACCTTAAATTTGTATCATTATGAGAATAAAGACATGATATGAAATCCACATTGATCCTTATGATCTTTTCAAAGTCCTGATCTTGAGAATAATGTGGTGTTGATTCGCCAAAAGAGTCACGATTTCTTTATTCATCAGACCTGTATCTGTGTAGCTTGTCATACTTATAACGTCCTCATTTAGACTCTTGACGACAAAAGCTGTGTTTACAGGGACACTTCTCTCCTTTCCGACTGAAATCCTTGCAAACGAATATTTATGTCTGACTGTTTACATGAGCAGTGATCTAAGTGGTGTTTACATGCGCCGGCACCTCAGTTGTAACAGATATCAACAGCTGTAGGACGACCAACAGATGAGGTGTTTTATCAGAAGATGGTGATCAGAGCAGTTTTTTTCTTTTATGGTGATGCTTTTAATGAAGAAACAGCTTGATAATAACTCTAGTTATATAGTTCCCTCCTATAGCCTACACTGGAGACAAGAGGGAGGAAAAGGTGTTCGTAACAAAGCCTTATGGGTATTTCCGAGTTCTATTACTGGGAGGTACCCACCCCCGGCTGTGTTGTGTGATAAACTCACCATAAATGTTTACATCAACTTTAATAACAGAAACTCCTCAGCACATATTTCAACCCTGAAAACCAAGACCCAGCGATGGTCAGCGACTTTCTCCTCGCTCTTCCTCCTCTTTAATAACTTCATATTCTGTTGTATAAAACGTGAAGTTGGTGGTTCTGATCCACTTTGGTCGTTAGGGGATTTATCTTTATAATCGGTATCTGCAAAGTTTTCCAGCAGATTTTAATTGGCTCACAGCGTCAGTCAGTTCTCTTGGCCGTGTTCATGGAGTTACACAGGTCATTATTTTGGATGTTTATATTAAAAACAAATTCTCTGCTCTGGTCTGTATCTTTAAATGCCGATATTGCACACTTGTAGTGGCAGGGATTATATTCCTTTCAATCGCGGACATGCTGCGCTTGCTTTTCCGATCGTCATTCCGAAGGGATTTGTACTACTAAATCTTAATGAGAGGGGTGACCACATGGAGCATTTTCTGTCTGATTAGGCTTCTCCATGTAAACCCACCGACTGTTCCGATGTTTCATCTGATATGCAGCGTTAAACTACAACGTTACAAGTTCACAGTTAAGGTTATGACTGTCATATCTTGATTTTCTATATATCTTGATTGAATTTATTTGACTCTTTTTTAAATGATTATTTAAATTATTTATTTAATACTTTACTGTACACATGTAGTAAAGAATCTGGATCTAGGTAGCGATCTGGACCACAACCAAAAGTTAATTGCTCGTTCCTTTTGCCGTACTCCACCTCTCTAAAAACGTGATCAAGATCTGATGATAGCTTTTTGATTAATCCTGTTGACAGTCAAACAAGCAACCATCCTCGGTGGCGGAGTTAATTGCTTGGTTGGAGTAATAATACAGAGCTTAACTCTTTTAGAGACACATCAAACAAGTTGTTTTTGATTACTAGAAAAATGTTGTCTCATTGTTTGCCAAGGATACCAGGAACCAGAAGAACTCAGCACTCAGGCTTTCACACGATTCGGATCCTGAATTTCCCTGAAGTGAAATTACTGTAAAACTACTTCTCATGAACCCCTCATGTCTGCGAGGCTGTTCTGTCGATTCTGGGAAAGGTTTTTCTAACAAAGCAGCAAATTCAGAACTTATGCTGGCTACACACTGGAGGTTTTTCAAATCTTAACCGATTTTAAAAACATGGGAGACCCCAGACATAGGTGGTCTCCCTCAGTGCCCGAATTGCCCACAAATGCATTTAGCATTAAATGTAAGCAACCAAAACAATTCTTGTTTTTCTCCTTGAAAATGTATTTGCAGTTCATTGTAGCAACCCGAAACACTTACTAATAACCGGGAATGTTTAAAGTTTTTTGGGTTTTTTTTCGTGCCTGTTTCCTCCCAGCTCTGTGGACCTGCAGCTCTCTGGGAGTTTGTTCCATGTTTTTGTATGTTTTGCATGTTTTGTGAGTTTGTATGTGTGGAAGCTTCTCCATGTTTAGTTTTGACCGAGGGTACAGATAGCAGATGACCTGAATATTCACACTTCATTTCTCCAGACATAGCACTGATCCATAGCACTGATCCTTGTTCTGTAGCGGTGACCAGCGTGGTCTCCGCTACAGAACAACAAAAGCAACTGTGTCTTATCACGACGATAGAGCGTTTTTCTTATTTGATTTTGCTTTCAGCAGTAAGGTAAGTCTTGGACCTTGTTCACAACTTCATTTTAGCTAAAAAGTCTCTTCTTTGTGTTTTGAAAAAGTTCAGTGTTCAGACGACAATATCGTGAAAATGATCCTCGAAAAAGCAGATGCAGAAATCACTGAAAACATTTTCATATGGGTGCCAGGCCACTAGATGGTGGCTTAACTTTTATGAACCCGACACCACAGAAGACGACTAACCAGGAAATGTAACGCCTTGATACCCATGGGAACTTCTTGGTCGTGTTCCAACGGGTTGCTGCTATGCTAAGGTAAGGCCACAAAAATAGACCAGGCACTTTTTTTTGGCGGAGCGTCTCAGTTTGTTCGAGGAGCGTTTAGAAACTCTGCGGGGTCTGCAGCAAAGACAAATAAAAAGATATTCCGACATTTGTTTTGTTGTTGTTGCTGCTTTATGCCTGAAATCGAATCATCCACGCGCTAAGTGGAGCTGATCGGCTTGCCAGCCAACACTGAGGGGGAACAGAAACATTTTCAAAAGATCATTCTCATGAACAAACCAAAGTTTGCTTTTTCAGGCCAAAAAAAACAAAACATTGTTGCCGTGTAAATGAAACGCTAATATGTTTGTCGTGTAAACGGTCACCTCAACTACCGGTTTGGTAAAATCTTTTGGGATTCTACTGCTTGATTAAGACGGAATGTTGTGTCATCAGGTTTTTTGCAAATAACCCACGCTTATTAAGGGCTGATATTAATGGAGTTGGCTCATTTTGAGTCTGGAGTCAGTTGAAGCTGCATTTTCTATTGGATGAAGAAAAATTCTGTTTTGCATTGAGCTCTTTAACCTGTTCTCATTTCATTTGTTTACTGCAAACAGCGGAAAAAAACTTTATTTTGCCAACAAATTTATTACCCAATAGTTTTGGATCCAACTGTATACAAATTAGGTTGGTGTTTTATCAATATATGATTAATTATGACTAGGAAACATATGTCAGGTGGACTGAATATGAGACACATGTTAAAATGGAACCAACCAGCAGTGACGGGGAAAAACAAAAGGTTCTCTAAATTATAAGGAGTACTTTAAACTGTGCTTCTGCAGTATTTTTCTCAGGATGGCAAAAACAAGAATGTTTTATAATCCAATCATTCTGAGCGAAAGTCCATGACAGCAAAAACTCTGTTGACCGTTCGGGTTTCAAAATTTGTTGTTGTTGTTGTTCCTTTAGGAAGTTTTTAGCAAACATCAAGCACAGCAGTCACTCGGGTTCATTTTGAAACACACAGCGTTGTATTAGGTTGAGTCAGAACCAAAAGGACTTATTTTTTTAAAGTTGAAGATGTTTCATCTCTCTTTTGAGAGGCTTTCTCAGCTATAAGTGGGCGGGGGGGTCATTGAGGACATTTGGGGACACAGTTTCGCTTGAATGAAAGATGGTTTGATGTAGATAGTTTTCCTCATTCCTCTCCCCATCCACCTGTCCTCTCTGTGCAGAATGAGGACGTTGTTGTCTTCAAATGAGTGTCACTGGTCACTCAGCAGTCAGTCCAGACTTCTCGCTTTCTCATGCCTTATTTACAAACACCGCCTCCACACAAAGAAGGTGTATCCCACTTACTACGCAATCTTTGGATTTATAAAAAGCATACTTGACAGGAGACTGTGCGATCCTCCACGCATGGACACAAGTGGGAGAAATGGGGTAACTACAATTCTGATGGCAAAAGGATGAAACACGAGAAACAGTGTGAAATTGATAACAGTGTTGAAAAGCCACAAGTACTCAGAGCTTTCGTGATATGTGTGTTCTTCCTCTCCCTCTTGTCCATCTGCCTTCGTTGGGACACCTTCAGCCCGGAGATGTAGAGTAACAGCATTGTATATGTCATTTATTTGTCCTTCATTTTTTCACATATGTAGCCTATTTCTAGTTTCATGCATTTTCTAGTATTTCTAAATTATGCACCTTCTGATTGTGATAAAAATGGGCCATTTTCCAAGTCCCTCACTATTTTCTCAAACTTTCGAAACAGGCCTGAAACTTGCAAAATGTGCAGCTCGTAGAAGTTTATCTGCATTCCAAGGATGTGAGGTGATCCCAGGAGTCTTCTTTTAGGGCTTGTACCTCCACTGATGGCAGCATCAGAGGGGCCAGAGTCAAGTCCTGCCAGTGACAGAAGGGATGACTGAGCTCAGGACACGGCAGTTATGCGTGAAGGACGACAGACCACCTCGGTCTAACTGCTGTTACATAACAGGAATAGTTTTGTTGCTGTTTCAGGATCATTTCTGCAGAAAGCATCAGACTTGGGGCAGCACTGCTGCCGGATTATTCTGCCTAATTTCATAAAATTTATTTGATCCTTCTGTTCCTTGAATTGTCAGACGGAGAACACTTAGCATGTGACGTCCGGAGTCAGTTCAACGTTTTGCTTTTGCAATTACATCTCTCCTACATTTTCTTCTTTGTATGTTCCAGTGCTGACCCTTAAAGCGTTTTTTCAAAGTCAGCATTATCTGTGCTATGCTAATACCTGTCCCACACCAGTGCGCTTTATTAATATACACCCATATAAAGCAGGAAGTGAGAGCTTTAGCCTGAAGCTTAGGTGTTGGAAGTAGGAAAAAAGATGTCTGCAGTGATTGGTTCCTGCCATAGTGGTCTAAGGAAGCAGACAGGGTCAAGGATACCCAAGGCTTATTGACATGTGTTGGGAGCCCATGATGTCAAAATTTACTGTAGGACAGTTACACAACATTGTTGAAAAAGTTCATGCTGGTTCTGAGTGACCAAGCTGACCCTTGACTCCTACATTCAGTTGTGACAGCATCACAATTGAAATAAGGAGCAATGGAGGGATGTGGCCTGGTTTGATGAATCAGGTCTTCTTTCATATCATTTGGATGGCTGAGATGGGATGGCTCCAAGATGCACCATGGGAAGAATGTAAGTCAAGGTGGTAAATGTGATGTTTTGGGCAATCTTCTGCTCGGAAACCTTGCGTCATTGATGTATACGTCAACACATTGAACCTTCCTACCTCCATTGACACAGTATTCCCTAACGGTAGTGGCCTCTTTCAGCGAGGTGATGCTCTCCGCCACGTTGCAAAAACCGGTTCAGGAATGGTTTGTTACCTTGGACTTCATATTTCTCAGATTTCAATCCAGTCCAGAATCTGTGAGATGAGCTGGACAAACAGGTCAGATCCAAGAGGGCTTACTGGATTAAAAGGATCTGCTGTTCTTGTCTTGGTGGCAGAAACCACAGAACTCCTTCAGAGGTCTGGTGGCCCAAACAGGACCTACACTATATTGGTCAGGTGGCTATTGTACCATCATAGGAAAAAATTTTCACAAAATGTTGATGTTAATCTGGGTACGGTTACAGATTCTGCTTCACATTATAACTTTCTTCAATATTGTGGGATACCTTTGTATCGAGCCATTTGTGCACTTTAAAGGAAATTACTGGAGGAACTCAACCGTAAAACAAATGATGTGCAACTACAAGATATCCAAGTATGTTTTTTGGCAACATAAATTTCAAAGTTGAGAACTGTTGTTTATTTACTGCAAATTAAGTTAGACGAAAATAACAGATATATTGTAAACCCATTAACGGTACACATGCTCCCAAAATACATTATCAACCACTTACAAACACACATTTCTATTAGTTTTACTTTTTCATGCAGATATCACATTAGCTGTGAGATTACGGTGCGGTTCCGTAAAATTACAGACGTACATATAGACATGTATCTTTTACTTTGTAATCCCCATCATTCAACAAATATCTTACCTAATCTTACTGAATGCTGAAATGTTTATGCCGTAAATTTAAATTGACCAATCAGCAGAACCAGCAGAAAAGTTTCTCCCTTTTTTTTTTCCAGAGAAAGGTCTTATTTTACAAAAAAAAAAAGAAGGCCAGTTAAGTATGAGTACACAGGCATGGAGAACACGTGATTCACCATGTTTTGCAGTCGGATCCAAATCCAAAGCTTGGCAGCAGAGGAAAAGATTTTCATTCATTCATTATCCGTAACCAATTTTTCTTTTCAGGGTTGTGGGGGCTGGAGCCTATCCCGGCCGACACGAGCAGCTCAAGATTATTATTGTGACAGACCACATACCCGTTTGGTGAGAGGTGTGCAGAAGGATAGTTCAGAAAGTTTAGTTGTAACTCTAAGTTTGTTAACCCTGAGATGAGGGGAACTCTGGATCTTCTGTTCCTGTTCTGTAGCTTTTCTTTACTTGTGGGAGCATTAAAACTTCCTCAAATGGCGTGAGGTATGGCAACCATAGCGTCTCAAAGGTTACCATGGTGAATCACGCTATCGGAGCTCTATTGATGATAGATTTTGATCGTGAACAAACTCAGGCTTGATTGAACTCAGATCCACTGTTCTAAAACCAAAATCTCCTGAGTTCCTCACGTCAGGGTTGATCAAACGAGAGGTCGGGGATCAACTCAGATTTTATTCGACCCGCTCTTTGAAATACAGCCCAGGAGTTGCATTTTGTACACAGTGCAGGAAGTAGCAACAAGAATGCAGCAATAATGGGATAAAAAAAAAGAAGGATAATTATAGCACAATAAGCATTAAGCACAAAATGATCATGTTTAGTCAACCACACTGGTGTAGAAAAGTAGCTACTTCTGTCTGGGCTGTTCGAAATAAAGGAATTCACTTGGCTGCGAGGAATCTTGTTCAATACTGTATATGAGGAGGTATGCTAGCCTTTAGGCCATTAGACTGTAACCACCACCCCTACTCCGGTTCTTCACTCTTCTGTTCTGGACCAACATCTAGACAGTACACCGGGTCAGGTCCGTAATCTTCATTCTTTCTCCACAGTTTAACACCAGGTGGTTTTCGGTCGCCATCTTTTCCTTTTTCTTTTACGGTGTCATCGAACATATAATGAGAGGGAGGCTATTCAGCAGTGCACCAAATTTCTTAAATAAATCATGTGGCATGCTACTGCACTTTCTTTTCACACTTTCAACTGGCCAAATTTCTTTGTATCCATTTCACAGTGCGTCCTGAAATAACTCTTGTTGCAGTGATTTGGGGGCCTTCTGCTCCGTTCAGCTGACTGCTCTCGTACAACACCCGCTCTGTTCGGCTAATATGTCATAAACCTCCTCCTACAGAGGTTTGTCACAGCTTCAAACACACAATATCCACGCACGTACCGCATGAACACCTGAATTCACAGTCAGGCCGAAGACTCCCCCCATAATCACCGATTAACCAGCAGCTGATGTGACCCATCAATACGTGGTCTTCAACCTATGGCTTCACTGCAGCTCTCGTTCGTCCGCCTTCAAGAGGAGACCAAAAAACTTCATTTTGATGGTTCAGATTTGATACATAATAGTGCAAGTCACATTTTCTTTGAAAATGAATTTTGCTGACATCATCAATAAAACTACCAAACCCATTCAAAATCATGTAAAAGGGCGCTTTGTGAGATTTGAAAGATTCCTGTGTTTTTCTCAGTCATTCAACAAGACGTGGCCGCATCCTAACTGTTTTATTCCTGTTCCTGTTGGTTGACTTCATTAAACTGGTTTGAGCCATCGCCTTAGCATCGCCAGTATCCAGCTTCGGGGCCAATTAGCTTTAACGTAGTTGTTAACAGTAGCTTAGAACGGACAAGCCCCCAACTGCAGAGGGCTTTCCACATTTTTAGGTTGAAGTGGCAGAAAGACCTTCAAGAAAATGTATCAGCACTTAAAACCAAAGAAGAAGAAGGGTGATGAATAAGACGTTGCTGGCTAACTATTTTATGTTGTGAAAAGTTGTGATGCTTTAGCACAAGAAAAAGCATCTGGGCCTGAAACCTCGCTATCAAAGAAGGGGAACTTAAAAATCCAACTTGTAAAACCGTTCAAAGGGGAAGCGGTTTCAGCTCAGTGGATGAAAGACAACCGCAAACTCATTCACTCTCTTGTCAGGCACATTTCCCCTGCAGCAGTTCAGTTGGATTTATGTTTTATTAAGCTAATCCAACAGAAGTAAAAGTTTTTCCACATCAGCTTATGTTGACTTTAACCCACACTTTTTTCTCACGTGAATTATTATACTGAGTTTAGACTTGAGTGGGGAAAAAAGAGTCTGACAAATGTAATTTTAAATTTCATTAAGTTTAAAAAGGGAATTATACGTCAGCGACGTGACGGTTTTAAAGTTTAAAAGAACGCACAGCAATTTCATTATCGGTCAACATTGGTTATCTTACATCTAAACTAAAGGAACTTCATCACTGGACAGCATTGTGACACTTAAAGGCAACCACAGATCTGTGTACAGGGAGGGGTGAGCTGAGGTGTAACATCGCTACTAGCTACCACTAAATTTTACACCGCACCTTTAAGAGTCAACGGTTGCACTATTCCCAATCCAGATTCAGAAGTGAATGTCGCTGGTTTTGTCAGTCTGGACAATGAAACAAAAATTTTAGTCAGTTACTACCCGAAATTTATAGTAAATCCCGTGACTACAGGGACGGGTATCCGTCGCTCTTCCAATTGGGGGACCCCCGCTCTAGCCTCTAGGCGGCAGCCACCCTTTACGGCCATAACAAACTTACTGTATGGAAATATGGTCCTGAAATCCTTTTCCACTGCAGTTATTCCAAATGTAATTACCTGTGAGGCTGCATAGCTCAAGGGTGAGAGCACTGGTTAGCTTCCTCCACACCCAGCCACCGAAGCGCACAAGCAAATGTACCCTCGGTTGTGTGAGGGCATTCAACGGCAAAAAAAATGGTCCTCTTGTTTAGACTGCCTGAAAAATAAGACAAGGTGTGACATTTCCATCGGCATGAGGTCTCATTGAGATGAAAACAGCTCCTCTTTTGCCATTTATCTCCTCAATAATTTATTTTTCTTCACACGGTCACTCTTGTCGTGTCACACTCATTGTGCGTGTGATACGGACCAAGCGTTCACTATACCAAAAAAATGCTGTACGGAATATAGAGAGGGATGTTAAAGTGTGCCTCAGCCGCTGCTGCACTGTAAAACATGTGTTTCCACAGGCTGTGACCATCAGACAGAGTTCCAGCCTGATAACACCCATTGACTGAAAGTAGGTCATGTTTACAGTCACGTCAATCTTTGTCGTGATGCTACACTGGAGGGTGTCCACGTCACGCAAACAGCGTCTGATTTTATCACGATTGTGACAAAGACATAATAGATAATGAAAAAAATACATAATTACTCAGGGTACGAAATGTATGATATCTGATTTCTTTTGGATACTCATTTATGATAGTGAGAGAAGTCACACATGGAACAATGGCATGAAAAAGAATTCTCTTTTTTTCAAACTGGTCTGACTATGAGAGTGAATTTGTTGGGCGTAAAAGAGTTTATTTCAGAGGAAATTTGCCCGTTTGCATTAAGAGAAAGGTTAAATGACTGCATGGATTTACTGTCTGACGCCGGCCAAAGATTAGGATCTCCAAATTTGATTTGTCTGCATAAGATAACATAGTGGTCATAATTAGACTTCAATAAGATTTCGCATAAAGACGGGCCCAAGGCCAGGAAAGAGTTGATTAGGTTTAGAAGCAGATCTGGAAATATTAATTCAGTCATGGGTGCTGTAAGATAACAACAATTCAAGCCCTAACACAGAACTAAAATGACATGCAAGTAAACAATAAAAATGATGCTCTCCAGATTCCTCAGCTCCAAATAAATTATCCTTCTATATCTATGATGTAATCGACTGTCGGAAAAGTTACACAACCAAATTTTCCAATTTTTCCGAGTTCTTGTTGCCAACTGAGACGGCAGTGATGTCAATCTTTGTTATGTTCTTGATAAAAAGTTAAAGACGGTTCAATAGAGTTTCATACAGCAGAATCTGTCATTCAGACAGAATAATTCTTCTACGGTGATGACTTGCCTGGGACATTAGACCATTTTTCTGGTAATTTTACCAAAGGTTTGTGTTATTGCGGTAAAATTCCTTTTTTACCACATTTACTGACCATGAGTAATAAAGTAATTTAAAATTTCTTGATTTACAAAACTTCATCGTAAGAGGTACGTCGATGATTGATGATAATTTTTACAGTGTAGAGCTGATCCAGTGTTGTGTTTGATAGAATTAAAGTTAAATAAGGCCATTGTTGTTAAATAAGAGCATGAAGACAGGATGAGGTATAACTGCAAATAAACAGTTACAAACACTGAGCCTCAATGTTGATGTTGATATTTTCTCCTATTTACATCAATTCAATAAATACATCAGTTTTTTTACCTGTCATACTTTTACCACTACTACCATTTACTTATGTACTTAAATACTTTTATACTAATACTTTTTACTTACATTCACTTTTATTTTTAAACTACTACCTTTTAATTTCATTATTCTTATATCCCTGAAAATTCAAGGTATATATTTAGTTGATGTAGTCAAAATTTTGGGTATATATGAATCTATCAGGATCCTGACGATACTGTGTATCACAGGTGAGTGGTAAACTTGTCTTGTTGTCAGGGGGCAACAGATAAAAAATCAACAACACGAATCAACAAAGATACAAAAAATAACACACATATAAAATGTTTATACAAAGAACACATGTAAGCCTAAAAAAGACACTCTAAAATAGCAAGCTTTACATTTTCATATTTGAGGAGTCTCAACTTGTGTCCCAAAATTGAGAATGATTATTTCATGTGCAATTGAAAAATTAATTTATTGCACAAAAAACTGTTTTTTATTCCTGTAGGGCACACCTTTTCAAAAAATGTCATGGGTGTTAAACATTTTTTTCTGCCTTGCTCGTAATTTATTTATTCACATCAAAAATCACTGACATGGTCGCCTCAATCCCTTATAAGCAATATTTTTCAATATTATTTGAAGGCGTCATATTCCAAAACTCTGAGGAGATTTTATCCAACTGTATATGAACGCATCGCAATAAATTTCCCGCCCCCTGAAGGTTTGACGTCATCGCCTCCGTCTACTCACATGGATAGAGAAGTGTTGAGGCTCTGTCAGGGCTCCTCTCCCCCCGCCCTCCTTCTCATACAACTATTTGCCAGTCAGCCGCAGCGACAGTCAGTCAGTCAGCCAGCCAGCCAGCCAGCCTCTCACCGTTCTGCCGTAACACTGAGCCCTCTTCACACACCGAGTCCGGGCGTCCTTTTATCCTCAACCGGGCCGCTTAGTCAGTTCGGTCGCGTGTCTTTTCCAGCAGTTTGTCACTTGCGAGCTTAATTCTCCAGTTGCCCTTAACGACGAATGGAGAAAATGGCCAGACCTATTCCGATAAACCCAGCTTTCCTGCCACCGACTCACGGCGTCCTCAAGTCCTTGCTGGAGAATCCACTGAAGCTACCTTTCCACCACGATGAAGGTAAGAACTTCCACTCCTCCTGTTCTCCCTGTAGGCTGCTGTATACAACAACGGTTTGACAGGTGGCACGCACTGACGGCTCTTAGCATTTTACGATCTTTGTTGAAAATAAGCTCAACATTACACTCTTACTAGCTCTGGTACTGAAGAGATAGAATGAATACAAAGATGCTTGATTAAGATGACCCTTTTAGTCACATTGCAAAATTGCATATTGCAAAATTTATCTCTTAGTAGTTACTTCAGCTACTATTCCTATATTATCTGAAGTAAATATTTCACGTTTGTTATTATTGTGATTATTGTTTTTAGCGTGGAGCTGCGTTTATAACCTCTAAATCTCTCGTCTTCATTTAGATTATATTAGTGATCCCTCAAGTTGTCCATAGAGGGCTCGGTTGTTATGATGCTTGTTGCCTCTGCACTTCAGTGGTCCACAAATCTCTTACAATGAAAATTTTCAAAGAAGCTATTTTCCGTTTGCCAAACAAAATATAAACAAGATGTGACATGATTTTACAAAGGCATAACATATTTATTGTTTGGAAAACATAATTGCAAAAAAAAAAATGACAATACGTGAAAAACCTTTACGGAAGTCAAAAACAAATTTATATTTAAAAATAAATAAATTAGAAACACATATACAATAAATGAAACACTTATTTCAAAAGTGGAACAAATTTGGTTTTGGCCAAACAAAATTATTGCATGTTAAAATATGTTTAAAACGTGACGTGAAATATATTTTCCCAAAGACAAATCTAATTTACGTTTCGTACAATGAAATGCAAATTTGAAACTCTTCAGAATTCAGAAGACAAAATTGATACGATTAACAACATATTAACAAGATGGGAAACAATTGTAAATAAGCCAGAAAGAAATTTGAATTTTACATTTTGGAAAACAACAAAACCAAAAAAACATGCACTATTGAAAAATTGAACGATAGTTATATATAACAAACCCCACTTGTACATGTCCCAAAGTAAATGAATATACTGCAAGTGTTCCAGATAAGTATGGATCTGTATTTTTCCAAGACATGGCGTTGCCATAAATGGCCTAACTTTGGATACACTCAGGGCAAAGAGGAAAAATACCTGATAACCACAAGCCATAGACACTAGTTTTATCACAATTTTATTGTCTGTAAATAGTTCGTAGTTTAAATTAAAGCCTAATCATGTTATTCGACACATACTCTATTTCTCAGACCCATTAAATGGTATCGCTGGTTCCTTCGTAAAGGATGTTAGCCCAACCAGATTACTGCTCATGATGCAATGCCCCTGCCGTAGGGTAAGCTCTTAATACAGGAAGTGACGTTGCTGACCTTATGACCATCAAACACGCCAGTATGGCTTTGATAAAGTCTGCAAGATAGTTAGAATCTAAAATCCCGGATCAGTAACTCATTAGAAGAATGCCGGCAGAACTTTTGTAAGGAAGTCAATTACATCCAACCAGTTTTTCGTAAAACAAGTAGTTCTTTGAGCGCAACGGATGACATTGGTCTGAATGTGCAGCTTACAGACAGCTGAGAAGGGACGGATATAGAAAGTACAAAAAAAATTTAACTTTAAACTTTTGCATAAAAGTGCTGCCTCATGAAAATAGTACCATATATCCATGGACTATTGGGGCTGCTGCATATCCGTGAAGTTATTGCATCGTCTGTACTTTTTAGTTTCTGTTTTGCACTACAGCACAGTGTTGTCTGACCAGTTCGGAGGACAGCTTGTTTTAATGAAAAATACATTTACATAATTGTCTTGCTGACGGTGGTACAAAAGTGGCATAATTTCAGTAATTGTTCAAACTTTAACAAATAGAAAAAAGCAACCATATAACTGACACAAAAAGTCAGCAACAGTGACCTCCTAACTGTGGAATCTACCCTTTCTGTCAAACTTACAGTTTGTAAAATTGTCTGGGAATTTCACAAAGTGTCTCACCATTGTAAATTTGCAATATACTTCCGAAGCACATAATTGTTTGTATTGTATTTCTCTTTTCATTGGATACCATTACATTATCCGAAGATGAATTGACGTGTATTTTTTTTCTCTCAAGGGGTCACATCACTGACAAACAATTTCTGGAAAAGGTTGTAGGGGCTCGTAACGATCAATAGTGATACTTTGGTCGATTAACTTTCAATAATTTTAGAGAAATAATGAGTAATTTGAGCAGACTGACCCTTTAAGTGACGCCTCAGGCTGCTTTCTATTCATACCAATGTAGAGACCCATGATCCTCCCCGTGGTAAGACAATGAATTGACTGTGTGAAAATATTTGCAGGATTTGGCAAAGAAAAGGATAAAGGCAAAAAGTTGGAAGATGAGAGCAGCACCGCCAACCACCCACAGTCTGCTTTCCTGGGCCCGACCCTTTGGGACAAGACCCTTCCCTACGATGCGGACAACTTTCAACTGGAGTACATGGACCTGGAGGAATTCCTGTCAGAGAACGGCATCCCTGCCAACAGAGCCCAGTCTGACCCGACTCCACAGGCGGTGCAGCCGCCACAGCAGTTGCCGCCGCCCACCCTACCCACCCAAACAACGCCTTCTGTGGTGGACCTCAGCAGCTGCGCCACCACCTCAGCTCACACAGGCATGCCTCCTCAGAGCTGCCTCCGCAGCCCCAGCACAGCAGGTAGGAAGTACATGAGTGAAACACACTTGCACGCAACGACACCTGGGTTCAGACCCCCTACGGGCCACGAGAGTTCCAAGAAGGCTGTTCACTCACCTGCTTTACTCATCTGCCACTGTTAGAGCAGTAACCACACATTCATAGAGAAAACAGGTTATTTTGTTTCATGTGAGGCCCCGCCTTTGACTAGCTCCTGCTATTTTAGCTTCTCCTAAATTTGACTTACTTGATTTCTAGGCCTGAACAGGATCTTGGAGTCCAGATTAAGGCCTAAGTGGACCAAAGATGCTCTGTTGGCAGAAAAGGCTCTCTGAAATGAATCTTTCCGACATGGACATGTGGTTGCTATTGTAGCTTTGGCGAGACATACCATATTTTATTTATTGTAAAAGGATACAAACAGTTGGTTCTTTGGTGTCACACACAAATAGTAGTTCTGTAAAGTTCCATTTAGTCCAAGAGCGTCTTGAGTCTGCCATAGTTCTCTTGAGTTATTTTGTCTCGTGGTTATTGGGGAATCACATCGGGAATTTTCCAGATGACTTGGCGCTGTTTGGAAATAATTCATCATTCAAGGACTCACACTCACATTCATGTCTGATAAGTAATGCTAATGAGATGAGATGGTTCTATCACACTGGGATGATTTAAATTAAGTCAATTAGATCCTACCAGACAGTCTTCTCTCCGAGATTAGCTGTGGGAAGCCGGGGAATTCACGTTTGTTCTTGCTCCAGTCGTCCTTTGATGCTCAGAACCATCTTTATCCGATTTGTGACAGCAGAAAAACTTCTTATTTCGACGGTGCTTGGCTTAGTTCTACTTTATGAAAGATCAAAACAACACAAGAATCTTGATTGAGGTCAGATCATGCTCAATTTAAGCTTTGAAAAATCTTACGAAACCATGTGGCGCATAAACAATATGATGCCACACAGTGATGGACAATAGCAGGACACCAAGGCTGCATGACATCAAAGCTGTTAAACTCAATTTATGTAGCAATTAACACATTACACAGATAAAAGAAAAAAAAACAGGAAAAAATAACAGACATTTTTTCAAAGACAGACATTTCTGTGGGGGCTTTCGTACGACAGCATTCATATAGAATGATACGAAAACAATTGAGAACGAGAAGGAATGCACACTTGGCCAGTAGACACCATAGAGAAGCACCAGGGGTCTACAAATAGTCCACCATTGGTTTTGTTGTTGTTCTGCTTACTTATGGCTATTGGACTGAAAAAGTAATAGCCGGACTTGAACTGGGGTCTTGTCACCTCAATCTTCACAAGAATACATTTCTGCACAGTTTACATGGGGACTGTAACAGTGGCGTGTTCAAAATATATAGTTTTCAGGCTGTTGTCACGTGATGGAAAGCTCAAAATACACCAAGCAGTATATGCAAAGAAGAGTTGTTGTGTAAACAGAGTTTGATTTCATGGACACTTTTTAAAAAGTTATTTTGCTTCACCACAATCCATACCAGGATCCACAACAAGTGCTGGTGGTATTTGAGACGTTCCAGAAGGGCCTGAAATCTTAATGTAGATCCCAGATGGGTTTTACTTCAGTATGAGGGTCCAGTGAGACATGGTAATGAGCTGACGTTAAGTAGACAGTTGGCATTTAGACTGAAGCGTGTCTCGGTTCTAACTGCGACTGAGAATCTGCTATCCATTCTGGATCCATTCTGGATCCTTTCTGGATCCATTCTGGTAGCCATTTGTATCACTTATAGAGCCGACCCGCACGTGATAAACAAACACTCAGCAGGCTACAACCTGATTGCCCCACCGGAGATGTTTCAGTGCCAAACTTGGCAAAAAAAAGCTTCATTGTAGAAGATGAGATGATAAGCGCCACACAGACGGATGGAAAGTGATAGCGTGCGTCGCTCTAAACTCTCGCTTCAGGTGTGTTAAACCTGTAAATGCTGCAGAGGCCCAGTCCTAGGGAAAAATCAGCATGTGTGGTTGTCATATTTAAACCACACTAACCTTGAAGCAGTTAAATTCAGATTAGCGTGCATGCCTCCGCCCGGCCGATAGAAGAGTTTGGACTGTAGAGAGGATTGATCGCCATCCTGTTAATGGGATCAAGCAGGCGGTACCTTTTTCTGCATTTTTGGGTGCAATCATCCCCCCTTAAGGAGATTCCACACTAACCCAGGGACATCAGCAGTTAATGTTTCCAAATGTGGCTGATGTTTGATGATCTCCACACAAACACTTCCTCAAAGTGTCGTGGCTGTAATGAGGACGAAAGAGACACAGGTGATGCAAATATATGTAAATATATGCTATGCGCTTCCAGGAACAAGACAAAAAATGCTTGTTTACATTTTCATCGTTTTGTTGTTGGAACTCACTGGTAAGTCGTAAAGCTCCGTTAAACCCCTCCTCCATCAACGGCCTACTGGCGACTGGACGTGTGACGTTTCGAGAATCACAAATGTTGGAAATATTCAACTCAATGGAATGACTGATGATAAATTATGCAATGCTGTCTTTACCTGCATTATTTGCTTAGCGCAATTTTTTTCACGCAGTGCAAATTTGTGTCTGCTTGCTGCTTTGCATTGAATTTGTATATAGTTGCACCATGCAATAAAAAACATTTTGAGTGGAAAACTTGGACTTGACAAAATTTGTGTGAGGCTGTGATGCTGAAGCCTATTAGCGATGTGATTCTCCAAACGGGGAGAGGCAGTAGCTTATCGGTGGTGGTGGATAATGTTGTGAACTTGGATATGGCGGCGTTTGGTTTTCCAAACGCGTCGCTGATTTCTATAACAAAAGATGTGTAGAGTTTGTATTTCCTACTGTCATTATTGATAACAGAAGGATGTAGTTGAATAAACTCTGTTTGTGTGGCCCTAGGATGAGAGGGGTGTATAAGTGTGGGTTTGAATTACTCATGTGAATGACAGCAATTATCATGCAGTGACATTCTGGCAAATGGGTGATTAAAAAATAAAGTGTGAAAAAGCATTCGGATTTTGACTTAGAATCCTGGTGCATAAAATGCAAGTCAACATAATTCCATGCTGATATAAAAGAGAAACAACAACAAAAAAGAAGAACACAGTTTGGGTGCAAGAACTATCAAAGCGATTTCCACCAAACGTTGTGGGTTTGGGGCGGAGTTTGGGTCACACTAGCTGAACAAATGTGTCAAATTATTTTCCGTTTGCAGGCTTTTTCCATCCTGCAGAGAAGAAGCGCATTTCCCGGAGCTCAAACATCTGTTATTTCTGATAAAAAGTTGCCTTAAAAAAATGACGAAAGCTTCAAACCTTCAAACCTTCACATTTGAGAAAACTCGGAACTCTTCATTTGTATCGTTATGATTTTGATATTTGCAGGAAGTTAGTCTGCGTAAATAATATATAATTACAAATATAATCTGGTGTAAAATTATTATTTCATGCCGTCTCCTGTAAAAATTTGCACCCAACGTGTTTCCAAATGGATGCTAATGCCGGATTAATTCTCCCAGAGAGGCATGCAGATGAGACTTAAAGCCGTGGATCTGAGAACAGTGCATCCAGATGTTTGTGTGCAGTGCATCTCATGCCAGCCTCCGAGTACAGAGACAGAGCTTGCTTGGGTCCGTCGCCATCTTCACATTCTTGCTCACATGAACGAGCTTGGGGTTTTCTGCAGAGCTAGGGGTTTCCTGCAGCGTTGCCAGGCCATGTGACAGACACATGCAGACTCCGTGTGCTACAAACAGGAGCTCTTCACGGCAGGAACCTGCCTCTCCTTCATCACTCCCTCTCCACTTTCTCCCATTTCGCCCCCTCCCCTCCCTTGAAAAAACACTCTATGCTACCGGTCCAGCCTTCCTCTCCCTCCCTGGCAGGTTCGGCTCTGAAGCGGCTCGGAGCTCAGAGCCAAGGCACAGGCTGTTCCCTGCAGAGATCACATGGACTCTGGTGTGCTTCGGTCACGTGTGGAGCAGTATTTCTCCAGCCGGCCAATTCTCCTCTAACAAGATCCACCACCTCCAAAAACAACAACAACAACAACAACAGCACACTGCCTCTGTGCTCTGTTTGTAAGCGTTCCACCAGGTGGCCGATTACATTATTATCACAACTAAATGAAATTTCAGTATATCCTGCAGAGGTTAAGGGTCGAAGTACGATTTTATATCAGTTCATCCCTTCATAAGCAGCATTACTTATTAAATAACATAAATAACAATTAAATTGCTTTTATTCATTGAAAAATAAAAATACACATTTTGAGAATTTTTGTTCTACTTCTCATTTTGGTCATTATTTTGAGAAATTTAGTAGAATTTTATCATTCTTTTCATTTAAAAGAGTTTTCTTTTTCAAACTTTGTCATTAATTTGAGTAAAAAAGTCATCATTTTTAGAGAGTTTGTCCTTATTTGTGTTGAAAAAGAAAAAAAGTCACATAAAAGCCACTTTAAAAATATTATTTTTAAATAATGTTTTATTCACTCATTATTTTGAGTTCTAATTTTCCTTTGTGATCTGGACTCCTGAATGCTGTTGGCAGGGTCCAAAGGGGAAGTCAGATGCAGGAGGGTAAGAGGGTGTGTTGTGCATTCCAGTGCATTAGAGCTCTGCTGGGGGCTAAATCATGAGCCGAATGCCTCGAATTAATCGACTGGTAGAAATAATTTAGGCAGTCAGAGGAGGCAATCTGTCAAAACTCATCTGAATATACATCAAACATACGATCTGTAAAGTTCATTCCCCCCAACTGCTGTGATTAGTCCATTAATCTTTGGCGAAGACATTATTCTTGATGGTTATTCATCGAGAAGATAGTAAAATACATTTGCTGCATCCTGAGTCTTATATCTGGGAATTCACTGCTTTTTGTGATGCATGATGGTCAATAAAGAAGATTTTAAGTTTCAAGATTTCCCTTTGGGTTGAGGAAACACGTGTTGAGAATCATTTCACTATTATTCACCATTTTAGGGTCGGGTTGGAGTGGGTTTCGGTATGAGCAGGGGTAATTACCCTTTTATGCTGCTTCACGCCGAATGCTCAAGTTTCTCTATTTTACACGTTGATTCCAATTGGCGAGTTTACTTGCGTCATCTGGTTAAGTGTCGTGAAGAATATCAATGTTTATTTCCGCTATTTCCTTGCATCATCAGCCGTGGACGAACGCAACACAACGTCTGCTTTTTATTTGCTGTGACGGTCACAGATACATCAAAAAAACAAAAGCCACCCTGTGTGACAGCGTTATCAGGAGTCATGCATAGACCGCTCTGATGATGTGTGAAGTTTGGAGGCTCACGCCTCTTACCTAATTCCTGCCATCATCATCTAGATGGGCTGCATCTCTCTATACTTGATGATTGACGATTGGCGAGTATATATGTTTGTTTGTTTTTTTTATACCACCACTGGCTTTTCACAGGACCTCAAGAGACTTAAAAGCCATTCTACATTGTGTAAAATGTACTCTTACACATGTAGACGTCCTTAAAACCTTAAAAAGTCAAAGTAATGCCAGTAATCAGTATGTCTGATCATTGACGAGGCATGTTGACCCCAAAACCATCAGAGCTGTGAGAAATACACCCTCAGACCACCTTAAACAGTCATGATTTCACAAAGCCCCAACATCCTGCTGTTCACCAGTCTGTGCTGCCGTCTTGTTAACGTCCCACCTGATCTCACGAGATTTCATAAAGCTTACTCGCAGAACCAGCGGACTTGGGATGAGCCTTCTTTTACCTTTGACCCACGGCATAATGCCAAGCACTGACAAGGGCCCTTATCATAAAGCTGATGGAGATCGGGACAATTAGAGGACAGACTGACCAAGAATAGAAGAAAGACAGGTAGCCTCAGAACGCCCCCTCAAACTCCTGTCTTTTTCTACGAACGTCTGAGGAGCATAAACATGTTGATACAGACAGACTGAGCTGGCATTTGCAAAGTGTAGGTCAGAGAGCTGTCAGCATGCGGCTGATTACCAGGAGCCCCCGGACGGCTTATTAACCCATCGCCACAGCGTGGTGCTTACCTTTCCTTTGTTGTTGTGTACCAGATTTTCTGCCTTAATACTGTCTATCTGCACAGTGCAGTGATTCTACACAATATACACACTATACATATCAACAACAGAAATAAATATATTATCGCCTCATCATTTATGGATTGTTTTACAAGGATAAATTCGGAAAATGTCTGAAATTCCCCGCCGTGAGATGCAAAGGAAAGATATATCCTGGTTCTCCTGTCTGGATCCACACCGAAACTTCACATGGTTCTTATTTGATGCCCCATCCCTTCAACGTGTTCAGTGGAAATCAGTTTGGACGTTTTTCCTTGATCAAGAACACGTTTTAAAATGTCTTCCTCTAAGTGGATCCCCAGATTCGGTCTGTCCTGTGCCCTAATTTAATAATTTTTTTCCGTGACACCTATACTTAGCAGGGTAAAAGAGCTACAGAAAATTCCGGTATTACCCAAGTATTTGGCCTTGGGACCGAGGAGCAGACAGTAGTGAGATAGATAAATACCTCCATGTAAGTGGCCGATTTTCCATTGGGCTACTCCTTGCATACTTGCTGCTATGGAAGGCCATCTTCCTTTTCTGGAAGGTGGCAAGACACAAGCATTGACAGAGTTTTCCTTCCAGTCTCAAATGAGGTCCCATACACAATATATTAACCATCATAAGTAGCTGTCCGCTCATAATATTATGATTTTTGAAACATTTGATTTTTTGCCCCATGTGAAGAAGATTTTGCGATGATTCAGAATGGACAAAATGTAAAAAAAAAAAAATTAATAAAGCAACAGACTTAGTTCAAATGAGTGTTTAATCTCTTATTTGAGCTGACTTTGAGGATGTATACATGTATTGAAAGGGAAATCTTCCCAATTTATTAAGACAAAGCAATTCAGAGTGTTCTAATTCCAAAGAAGAAAAAAAAGACTAATTTCCTATTAAAAAAAAAAACGCCTCACCTTTTGATTCTTGAAATTCTGGTTATGCAGGTCAGATAAAAGTATCAAATTAAGATGGATAGGAATAAGGAAGTGAAAAACAAAGACAAAAATTAATGGATTATTTAAATGGTAATAAAACATTAAGTAATGGAAAACGCAGCGTCGGGGGGGTCAAGGCCTTCAGAGGCACAGGTAGGTTGATGTGTTTCTAATTGAACATTTATAGGGCTCTATAGCCTAGAAGGAGTAGATAAATCATACACACAGCATCCATAAATTTCATCTTTTGTCTTTTTATAAATCTATTGAGAGTGTTAAAACGGACAACCAGTCCGAGCCGCTGAAGAAAGGTTTCAGCTATTTTAAAGCCAATTAAAGGGATAAATCTTTTGCCCTTTAGACCCAGAGATACAGCATCACTGAACACGACCGTGTGGTTGTCGGCCCTGTGTTACGCCCAGGTTACAGTTCAGACCCTCTGCACATAGATACGACCAACAAGCGCGCCTTATCAGCCTCCTGACAACGCTGAGAATCGTATAGCTGTGGAATCGTATAGCTGTGGCCAGAACTGCATGTAAATACATAAACACATATGACAACTCGTTCCGCAGGTATTGTGTTTGTTCCTGCTCCCCCGCAGCTTCTGGGAGCTCAGGTCTTGACTACCGTTCCTGGATTGTTATTTTTAGATTTCCTGCTTGGAATGGTTGGAGAAGGATAAAATGATGTTCCTCTGTCTCAGAATGAACAGAACAGAGGTCAATGAACGGGCTGGTGGGTCTACTTTTAGCCCGGCGTGCTTTAACTCCACTAATGAGAAGCCCAGAATTACTCCTAAAGGTGATTAGGGCGAGGCCGACCAACTATTTGCGGGATTGAGCGCACAGGCGTGACACATTGTTGAAGACGCAGTTTAGTTTTAGTCTTTAAGCTGCTTTCTGTCTGATGAGGCTATGAATGCTGGGAGGTTGAGTTTAGGAGATGATTAACTCAGCAACGAAGACATGTGTAGGAGTCATGTGATCCTAAGAGAAATATTTACTATGGAACCTCAGTAGTGATAAGAGATGTTAATTAAATAGATAACAAATGCCTGAAAAAAAAAATCATCAAATGTGGATTTTTTCTCCAGTTTTAATAAGGATTTCATCCAATATCCAGTATTTTTTTTCGAATTCAGATGAATTTCAGATAAAGTACATTGTGTTTCATAATTGTTTCCTAGACCATATTTAGATACACGGCTCTAACGGGGTCTTAAAACCACTCAAATTCGATCGTCAATTTTGTATACCTTATAAAGTCTAAAATGTATTGACCTATATCCTCCAAGGGCTTAAATATGTTTAGGTTGTTCTTAGACACGTGGGGTCGAACATCAATTTTTATGAAATTGATGAAACAAACAGCCCTTCCTGTTTCTTTCTGAAGTTTTGACTGAAGGTCAGCGGTGTGAAATTGATCCGCTCACCAGCAGAAATATGTAGATTCATGAGTTGCCCGTAAGTCAATAGGTTTGGATTATCAACGTCGCTAATGAGAAGGATGTGGTCAGGTCGGAAAAGCTGGAGGGACCGCCTCGCCTGCGGATCAGTTGGAGATGATGGGATGGATCTGTACCGATCTGACCACCTTCTTCTGACCACCATCCTTCTCATCAGCTTACAGGAGCTGCTGGCTGCGGCGGCCTGTGGGTTTAATAAAGCTCGTGCCAGAGCACCACCTGCTGGTCGGATGTGAACATTCAATAAAAGCAGGTGTTTGAGCTATTTATCTGCAAATAGCTCAGGTAATTGATGAAGACAAATTGAAAGGAATAAAGAAAAAGAAACAGCTGGAGGGAAAAAAAAATTAATAAATAAATAAAAAATTCAAGATAAATGTTAAAAAAAGTTATATAATAAAACTAATATTAAATGAGAACATGTATTTGGTATTTATTTATTGTCAAAAATCAATAAAACAACAAAATAAATGAAAAATGTAGTCAATGTTAAAAAAAAGGTAAAAGAAACTCTTATAATATGGTGACTAATATAAATAATATAAACATTAAATGGGTCTTACATTTTATTTCTAATGTTCTTAATCTGCAGAACACTGTATTATCTCTGAATATAGCAGTGCCACATCCCTACACCTCTGCTACTGTTCTGACCAACACGTTCTGGCCCACTCCATAAATAGATTTTAATCTCCCAAATCTGGATTTACTGGCATGTAGAGGTGGAACATCATGAGTTGTTTGCCCGTTAAACAGGCTGACCTTATTTAGTGCCTTTCTAGTCTGACCGACCGCTCCTGTTCAAGGTCTTTACAGGAAAGTTTCAATGTCATTAAAACAATGAATGCATACTCAATCAATGCCTTTGCATTCTGCACCACCCGTTAATTTTGTCCGTATCACAGCAACTTACCTCCATTAATCTAAGGTTCCTGCAAGTATCACCAAAACTAGTGGTCCCCCACATTCAGACCGCAACTTCCAGGAGGCTGTGGCTTTACATCAGAAGTCAGCAATCACACATTCAGGCAGTGGCAATGGAACATGCATGGCATATACTGTTTGCTGCCCCAGCATGCAACAGCAAACAAGACTCGTAGAAGATGTTCATCATCGCTTGGCACATATTGAATGACCAGAGCCTCCGTAGAACAAAGAAACGGCTCTTGCCCTTCTTGTAAGGGGCTTTGCTGTTCCTCACCCAGTCCAGTTTATTGTCTATTATTTGTAAATCTCTACAATCTTCACACTGTCCCTGTGGACACAAACATGGATCACTAGTTTTCTGGACCCCCTCAGATCCACAACCAGCTCCTTAGTCTTTGTCACATTGAGCTGTAGGTTTTTCCACCTAGCAGACTCATCAGAAATCTTCTGTACATGATACGTCTGTCCTATAGTTGAAGTCTGTGGTGTACAGGGTGACGGGTGAGGAGACAGGATTGTCCTCTGAGGGACAACAATGTTGCTGACCACTCTGACGCTTCCGATCCGTTAATACGGGACGGACGGGCGTAAGGAAGGCCTACCGGGCCCCCTTTGAAATGTCTGTGTAAATGATGCTCTCCCTTACCCCAACGCACTCCTCCATGAAAGTACAGTAAAATATGCAAATAACTTCCTTTGAGGAAAAGTGAAAGTAAAACCTCGCTGTCTGACCCAAAAGCAGTCAAACCAGTGCCCCAGTTTAAAACCCAGCCGGACCACTCGAGTGAAGTTCAGGTTTTGTCGGCGGTGGATTTTCAAAGATCGATATTAAAAAGGTTTATAGTAGGAAGAATGGTGAGCACTTTTTCTTTCTTCTTTTTTTGTTTCCATCACCTCTTTTATGTCAGTGCTAAAAGCATCAGCCCTTGAACACAAGAACATGTGAGTTCAGAGCGAAGAAAGACAGCGTTTACCTCCTGAGAGGCTCTTCCTGCATCGGTCCAGCGCCGCACAAAAGCTCTGCTATCACCCATTATGTTGTATAACCAATAACCCACAAAGGAAGAGCCACTTTCTCCTTTAACGGAACCATTCCTGCAATTAGAGGTGGTTTATTTCCCTGCGGACTTCTACCCTCTCAACCAATAATTGCCCCATCCTCTTACCAAGAAACAGGAAGTTAATGTTTGTTTTCTTCTTTGTCCTGCAGCTCTGCCTTCAGCCCGTGACACTCCCAGCCCCATTGACCCAGAGTCCATCCAGGTGCCTCTGACCTACGAGCCCGACCCAGCAGACCTGGCTCTGTCCAGTGTGCCAGGCCAGGCAATGTTCGACCCGAGGAAACGCAAATTCTCCGCTGAGGAGCTGAAGCCTCAGCCCATGATCAAGAAAGCACGCAAGATCTTCATCCCGGAGGACATGAAGGTGAGGGGCCGAATTCACACGTTATATAAGCAGGCGTGGGGGTGGTAAGCTGGACCCACTGCAGACGAAGACCTCAAACTGTTAGCTTCTAAAGTCGGAAGCTGTATTTAAACACCATAGTGTGGTGACATGAAGTCACACCTGATTAATGAAAACATCAACTAAACAGCTGCTAACTGCTACTTACTGCTTACAGCTCATAGTTACTAACTGGAACCGTGTCACTGGATTCCCTTCTAACCCATCTCATCTGCTATCCAGGATGACCGATACTGGGCCCGGCGCAGAAAGAACAACGTGGCAGCCAAGAGGTCACGAGACGCCCGGCGGCTGAAGGAGAACCAGATCGCCATCCGGGCCAGCTTCCTTGAAAAGGAGAACGCCGCTCTGCGCATGGAGGTGGCGGACATGAGGAAGGAACTGGGCCGCTGCAAGAACATTGTGGCTAAATACGAGACCCGGCATGGGCTGCTGTGAATACCCCACACTTTCCTTGTCCTCCTAGCCCACTGTCCCTCGATTTTGAAGGACAATGTTTTCTCTCTCAATTGGTGGCGCTGCCCCCATCCTCCTCCCACAATCCTCTCCTCCCTACCTCCTCCTCTTCCAACCGTATGGTTCTGGAATTTTGGCTGTTCCTTTTACTTTTTCTGTCGTTCGACTAAATATATAAATATATATACATAGATACATATATATGTATTTACACTTGCATACTTCCCACTTTAATGTACTGTGAAGAGTTATGAGCCATCCCACTAGCTGACATCACCCCCCTCTCCGGCGCTACCTTTCACATACGCCAGATCGGGACGCTTTCTCCCCCGCTGTGTAACGTGACGTGTCCGAGAGCCGACTCACAGTCCGGACATTTTTTTTCCTACTAAGACTCTCCTAACAACATTTTAACAGTCAGATTTTGTGCTTGGATTAATGACATAAAAATGGACACTGAGCAATAACCCCCCACAACTAAACTGACCACACAACCTCGGTTAACCCCTGAACTTACGCGCGTCTCACAATCGGATTTTGCTCATAAAACCTCTGTCCTCCGTCTCTATATTTATCTGCCTTTTTTTCCTCAGATGGAAGCTTGTTGTTTTTTTATATAAGAAACAACAGAATATACATATTCTGTTTATATAATTGTTAGCATTAACACTACTCTTTTAGCCGTCTCCTCCTCTTCCTCGTGTTTTTTTGGGGGGGGGGTTTCAACCTGATTTTCTTTTCCCAAAGCTTTCAAAGTTGTCGATGATTCTTTCCCTGCTTCCGTCTTTTTCCGTACATTTTTTATTATAAAGAATCCCCGTAGCTCTACGTCTGCCCTCTTCTCAAAGATGGCTGTTTGAATGTACAAGATGTCGACAAAAACAAAACAAGTTGGATGGTGTTGTCCGAAACTGTGGTTAACCCGATCAGTGCGTTCACTGCTGACCAAACAATTCACAGCAGAGATGATATATTGGTTACAAGAGAGATGTTTATATAGAAATATTCTATACCTTGTTCTTTTTTTGTACAGTATTTTTCCTATACATTTCTGAACTATGTATTTTAAAGGTACAACAGATCCAGAATATAATGAAACAATGACACAACGCATATACATATATAGTGGTATTTTGATATTCTATGATAGCTAGGACGTAATTTTACAGAGATTTTATGGATATTTAGCAGAACCCAAACCTCCTGGGCATTATTAGGGCACTAATGATGATAATGATTATGTTGGCGCCACCTGCAGGCGGCCCCCGACTCATGTAAATGTAACGCTGCATTCACACCGAACACAGCGAATTTGTTGGGTTTTTTTTGCAGCATTATTACATAAAAAGCCTCAAGCTGAGTATTTTGCCAATAATGACGCAAATTAACGTTAATCGCCTCATTTGCAGGAGCGGCATGATTACATAATTTAATTCAAGGCGCCACCGATGCAAATTTGCGTTTGCAGAGGCGAACGGCACAACACAAAAAATGAAATTCGCGTTACCTGCGTCATTGGTGCGTGGGATGGCACAACTACATACAGAGTCAACCCACAAATGTTGTGAGGCGACTGATGACAATTAGCTTTAATTGAGTCATTCGCCTCATACGTTTTATGCTGCGGTGCAGCATTGCACTACTGGCAGAAGTGATGCGTGAGTACAGCAGTGTAAATTCGGTAGTTCCCGTTATTTTTGCAAGCGAATGATCCAAAGTGACAGTTTGCACATTTAAGTAGAACAACGGGAGGATTTTTCATTGTGTTTGGTGTCAACGCAGCGTAATGAATAGTCCAGAAGAGAGAATGTACATGAAAACCGACTGTGATCATGATTCCCTCCCGCTCATCCAGGCTATTCTTTTTCTTTCTTGGAATATAAGAACTTTTTGATGCTTTTTTTCTTTCCGATCTGATGGGATGAAGTTACTATGAAGGAAGGGAAATCTGGATGCTGTGTGTGTTTGCTTCCTTCAGCCAATGCAGTCTTAGCGTGTCCCTGAACCTGAGTGATGGACGCCGGCAAGCTTGATCTCTGTATTAAGTCTCACGGCGGAGCCCAAACCTTAGCTTTCTGCTAGTTTAGAGCTGCATGCCGCTTTTTTGCCAATCAGTCCCAGACCTGGATGTGACCCGTTCATGTTTTTGAGGGCTGGTATTGACATTTCTGTTCTATATATGGAAGTAAGGTTAAGCCAAATTTAAAATGAAATCATCGAAAAAGAAGAATGTAATATTTTTGGGTATTATTTACTCTGTTGAATTTTAAATGAAAAGATTGACACTTCTCGCATGTCTGAGCATTAAATGTGAAGCCACAAACAGGATTAGCTCAGCATGCTAGCATTGCTCTGTCCTAAATTGCATCCAAACTTGGCGTAAACTACAGCCATAAACAGATGTGAAATTCTCAGGATCCCCAACAATGGGTGCATTTCATTGAAAAATCAATTATTATTTAAGTTGTAGTTCCTAATTCTATGTTTGAAAGTTACATTTTAGAACTGAAAGCGGAACGTTATGAAAAGGCTAGAATTCCCCCAAAAATCAAAGGGTACCTCTCCAGTGCATGAGAGATGTGGTAAAGTTAGTCAATGGAATACATGTTTTAATCCCTGTATTGAAGATCAGGAATGCCAAAATTTAAATTAAATGATTGGAAAAAGTTATTTTGAGATGTTAATATTTTCTTTTTGATTGTCAAATACTTATTAGCATTATTATTCAAATAACAGGAATGTGTTTTAAACAAAACAAGGTGACGTTTGAGAATTGAATCCTTCATTTAAGGTTCTTTGCTATTAATTACAAAACCTTGAATTGTTTTTATTTTTTGTTCATATTAAAAAAGTTTTATTTCAGGACACAGTATTGTTTAAGAAGTTTTCACTGGATCTGTTTGTTAAAAAACAAAAACACAAATTAAATATATAATATTTGCAGCATCAGACTTCCATGTGTGTGTGCTGAAACCTCAAATGTTGAGGCGTCACAATCTAATTTTCTAGAAAATCGAATATTTGCCCAATGTGTAGGTGAAATCCCTGTCAGGACTCGGCCGATCCAGAGGTTTGTGTGAAACTTACTAAAACTTTCCCCTCCACAAACGATCATCAAAGTATTTTTATGCTTTAGAGGGTGCACTCTAGTGGGAATAGGATTCTTGAGAAAAGACTCCAACGATGCCTCCTTGAGCCACGGAGCATCCATTTCACTTTTTTTTTTTTCCCTAATGAAATCATTTACAAATCTATAGGAAGAAAAGCTAATAATGAATTTATGTGTATCCCAAAATGACCTCACTGTTGAGTGAATTCACTACCTCACCCAGAAACGTTAACCATAATTCAGAGTTTCAGTGCCTTGAATACGCCGATTGTTCCTAGTCTCACTTCACCGCACCAATCGGATCAGATCTGCACTGAAGGGCTTCTTAGTGCATCAAAACAATAGATTATATAAACATATATATTCACATATATATATATACACACACACCGGCGACTTTTCTCATTTTGGACTGGTAACCATTGTATTCATGGCAACACCAACGGACTGTTTCAGTGTATAAAACACATCAGGAAGGTGTATTTAATCTTGTTTCTCATGAATGGATGCATAACATTTATTTGTGCTGTTCAGCCCTCAGCCTCTGTCTATCTGTGATTTATAGTGTCTAATAAAATCCCAATTATTTTCTGCCCTGTCTCAACTCTTTCATTATAATCCCTCTATGGTGCCAACTACAGAACTGCATTCATAGCTGGTTCCAGCTGGACTGGGCCCATCCAGACCCGATCATCAACAACTCTGTTCAATCAATGTCACCACTTCGATTGGACTGTCTCCGGAAGCAGGAAGCTGGCTAGTAGGTCTCACTAGTAGCACACCATGCCAAAATAAAAAAGAAATTCCCAGGAGGTGATTAAAATCCATCAGTCTGGGAAGGGTTCCAAAGCTGTATCTAAGGTTCTGAAACTCCAAAGATCAACATCATATACAACTGAAGAAGACTGGGAGTAATTGTGAACCTTCACAGAAATGGAAAATGAATGAATATCCAGTATGAGCGGTTACAGGAAATGAATGAATGTCCAGAACAAGCTGAGGCAGAGACTCTCCTCCACTCTATATTATCATCTTATTTTTCTACTCACATCGCATTACATTCTCTTACTTTAATTGCAAAAGGTGGATTAATAAAGTTTCTATCGGTCTATTTATCTATCTATGTAAACAGCCTCCTGTCATAATAACCTGCGAATCAATCACCAACGCATTTGA
>VRLP01005871.1:0-32936 GCA_009660295.1 Lophius piscatorius
TGATATTATGGAATTGTCAGCGACGCGTGTCTGCTGCAGATCTTCTTTGTTAACAGTATCTCATAAACTTATTCATGGTTGATGGATGAATTACATATAATAAGAGTTATAGCCAGGTAAACCTTAGTGGTAGGAAGAACTGGTATGATTTTGGGAAATGTCAGTTGTATATATAAAAAATTTTTTTACCATTTCCATAGCCCATTATAGCAGTATGAAGTAGGCAAATTAAACGTCATTCCTATTCAGCAAGTCACAAAAAGATTTGATGGTCACACCGTGGCTCCAACAAAATATTCGGTATAATTGTAAATATGTCAAATTTCCACCACACACTACCACATCCAAGTTGAAAAAACTTCACACTAAGGTACATACTATTTTGAGTAGTTACTTGGGAACAATTAAGGAACAATTGAGGAAAAGAGGTTAATGATCAACTGAATGCTTTAACAACAGCTGCCACTAGTTAAGAGTAACTACAAGCCATCTGTGCGGTCAAGGTGAGTTCATCATGTTTCAATAATGTGCGGTTTTCTCTCTTTTCTGATGAAGCTTAATTTCTTACATTTCCAACTTATTTGCTTGTGAGCCCAATAAAACATCCAGTTCGAATGGCGTGAAATAATGTGACCATAGTACCTGACTTGTTTCCATGGTGAATCACAGGTCACAGGTCACAGGTCACAAGTATAAGTCCGAGTTAACAAAACTCACAGTTCAGTGAACCTACTCAGATCAGCGGTTTTTGAACCTAAAACTCTGAGTTTCTCACCTCGGGGTTGATCAACCCAGAGCTCATGGTTAAACTTGTGTTGAGTTTTTTAACCAGACTTTTGGAATACGTCTCACAGGGGTATCCAAAAGAGTGTGTTTAGTGGAAACTTTGAGTTTGTTATCCCTAAGAAGAGGAGAACTGGATTTTCCATTCCAAAAAGCCAGTTAAGTTCAACTCTGAATCAGTAATCATGGTATTATGGGAGAACATCCATGGTGTGTGAAGTTTGTGAAGAATGGTTGGAGAATGTCATGCAGATAAATCACAGAATGAAAGCACCTAAAATCTCTCCCGACATCAATCTATAATAATCGGAATTACAAATGAGAGATGGACACTTCACGTCTGACAGCTCTGCCTCAGGCTCAGAAGGAGATGGAGTCAGGAACAAACTGATGGCTTGTGGAAGAAAACCTGCCAATTAGCAGCTTTTCTGGAATGGAAAAACTCAGAGCTTCTCTCATCTCAGGCTTAATAAACTCAGAGTTTCCACTAAAAAAAACGCTTTCTGAAATACAATCCTGCTCAAAAAATAATAACCTATACATGTTTCAGACATTCCAGCCCCTTAACCTCCTCTCCTTGTTTAAATTTAATCCCTGTCTGTATTTCCCTGTCAAATTTCTTTGAGCTCTCGCCCTGTTTTTTGATAGGATTCCCTTATTGGACTTCTTCCTCATTTTTGACCCATACTGTCGTTACAGACATTGGTTTTTTGGAATGAACATTAAATCCCAGTTCGCCGCATCTTTTCTCACTGAAAAAAAACTTCAAAAAATAATGGAAAGAATGTCCACATGATTAAATTGGTTTCTTTTAAAATAAATTCATTATTGTGGCTAAGCCTAATATACTTGAGTTCAGTCCGATCAATTTAACGTAGTTACCTTGAATTGTTCCAACCTATTCCATTTGAGTTGCTTCAACTAAGGTACCTTTAATAGTTCCAACTTACTTCATTTAAGCTGACACCACTTAATTATTTTTTAATTGTTCCAACTTATTTCATTAATTTAGTTCTGCTTAGTTTCTCTAAATAGTTCAAATCAAACAAAGTAAGTTGGCTCAAATGAATTGCTCTTGGTTGAGAGAGAAAATTTCTTCATGTGGAAATGATTTGCATGATTTTATTAAGTTCATCCAACAAATAACTTTTGGGTTCAAACAATGTGGACTGTACCAGAAATCTAAGTTTCAATATAGCTTCAATCAAAGCTGTATACGAAAAACTTTTCAAATTTGGCAATAAAATTATATTATCAGGCATGTTTTCCAGCAGTAAATGTTTGCAACGATACAGCGCAAAATGGACCGAAAAGTGCACTACAGGAAAAATGTGACCCAAGTCTGATTTTATGCTCCTGTGTGATTCAGTTCTAATATTTTTTGTTTTTGAAAGTTGAACAACACAAACCGCTTTCCAAATATGATTTTGGCCACTTTCAAAAGTGTCCCTAAATCGGATACAAATATGAGTTCTACTGTTGCGATAGCAACATGTCTATTTATCAGCATGTTTGCTGTACATATATTTTGTTATGGTACAGATACCAAAGATGTGACCTTTAACTGAATGAACAGTAAAGGCAAAAAGATCCAATTTGCAAATAAATCTCAACTGCAGTGTGAACATAGCTAGACTAATTTTTAACCTTTTGAACAGTTCACATTTTACTTACAGTGAACAGTAATATAAAAAAAATCTGCTTTAATTACTTTGAAAGTGCTAACATAAATGATATACATAAGTGATATGGCAAAAAAAAAACTTAAAATAACAGAGCATCATCATCATCAGACATTAGACAACCAAACACTTTTGGAAAAAACAGTATTCAAGTTTTCAGTGAACAGAGTCTTTAGCCATTTGTCCATCTGCTCTATAGATCCATTACAGAGTATTTAGTTGTGTTTTTCCCTCAGGTGAGCAAGAGTTCAGTCATGTACCTCAATTTATCAAAAAAAACAATTTTGATAAATTGAGGATACTGTTTACTGTGTGAAACCAGGATGTAAAAGAAGGGAAATCATGCAGGCCTGACTTGTAGAACCATTGTGAAGTAAAGTAGTGGGGTACCTGCAACCCAACTCCAGTGGAATCAACTTGGTTAGGCTAAGTCAAGTGTTAGCCCCCCGATGCAGAAGGATGTCCTTGCAGGTAATCTCCACGGCACTCTCTGCCCCTGCTCGGTGCATTTCCTCCACGGCAGTGCGTTGTAATTGATTTCTGGTCGTCTTGGGAAGGTCTGGAGCACACAGATGTCTTGCAGCCTGAACTTTACCACTTCTCAGGGCAGTGAATGCAGAGCTCGCTACGCCTTCTCTCCTCCTCAGGGGAGCGAGCACTCCGTCACTGTGAAGCTATCCATGCCCATCAAGGTTGTACTCTGGACTATCTACGTTTTATAGCACAACATTTTACACCAGAAAGAAATGTTTTGAGACGTTTGTCTCCATCAAGTTCCGTAATGGTCTTCTGGAGAGCTTCAACTGTGTACTTTAGCTCTGGTTCAGAGCATACACAAAGGTAAGCAACATTGCCACTGCAAGAGGTCTATTTCTCAACCCATCCAAAATATTCATCCCCAAAATCCTTGGCATCATCAATGGGCTCTGCACCTTGGTATCGAATGACATATATTCCAAAGATTGTCACTGCCATGGCCTTCTAATAGCTTCCATCAGGGCTCTGTAACATAAGGAGAGTTATTTTTCATTGATGTGCACTGCACAGTTTAGTAGCATTTGTCATATTTTCATTCAAACTTAACAAATGTAAGTCTCTAACTTTACTTAATACACTATATTCAGTAATTCTCAAATAATTTTATTTCTAAAATTTACACAATTAGAACATGTAACAGTTTCCAGGCAATCTGGACAGAGGCTTGAGCTGTAGGTCAAACTCCATGTATTTACCAACTGGAGTCCTGTTGTTGTTCTTTGCAGACATCAATTTGTAGATCTGTATCTAATTTGTTTAAACACGCAACTCATTAGGTTAATAGGTTGATTTCAAATATTCTATGGGTTAATCATTATAAAAATTATAAGCCAATGGGAAATCAGAAGCAAATTAATTGTGATCGTCCACCATGGTGAGAATTAAGTTGATCAGTTGAATTAACATACCTCAGACCCTCTAACCAGCTTCTCTGGATCTTCATTGAAATGGAAACAAGGACCGCTGCGGGTGCATTCCCGACATCAATGCTCTCTGTCGAAGTGCAGATCCGAGACAAAAAACATTATATTAAGACAAGCATTGCCAATTTGCCTATTCCAAAAGGGTTTCAATGTACATTAAGTCACTTTAGTCCGATCAGCTGATATCTCCATGAAAGATTGGTGTCAGAAGTGTCTTATTTTAGGCTGAAAAAGTAGTAAGAATTGAACTGCCCCATAATGTAAGAAATTTCTTGTTGAGGTAAGCATACAGCATTTCACATCTGTATCAGGGTATTCATTTCCTATTAAATCTATAGTGGCTGCAGAGCAATTGATCTGAGTATGTACCTTTTCTCTAGAACGGTTAAATTCACAAAGGTCAGCCTTCAGTTGAGTCGAATAATATTAAAGTTTTAACAGTTGAAAAGTTTGTCACTTACATACAGTATAATTATAATTATCCTATCTCGGCTATGGGTACGGGTACCATATGGCTAAGGGTACCATAATGCTCTTGATCTTTCTCCCTTGAGCTCCGCTTCAACTTGGCCTACACCTTAATCGGATTTGTGACTGAGTGTCCCTGGAGAAGAACTTTGACTCCAAGTTGATTGTCTGGAATTCTGCACTGACTTACAAAAACAAAATATTACACATATACAATATTTGGAGTCACTGCAACATCCTTTATATAGATTTTTAGTCTAGATGTTGCCTGATAGACCATACGGATGCTGTGGCTCCGACAATTGCAGCATTTAGATAGTGTTGGGTAAATCCTGATCAGTCTATGAATAAGATTAATATCTGGAAACAGATTTAAGCAAATAGTCCAAAAAGTAAATAGTGGATGTTCTATCACAATTTTTTTCCCTAAATTCATCCGCACGGAAGAGAGCTGGTCACCTTGTTTTGAAGTCCACTCTCATGAGTTCCTCTCCTACTACTTCTTGCCTTCTGTTTGCAACGGTGTTGTCCATCAATTTTCTCACCTTGTCCTCATCGTTTCATGTCTTCACTGCTGAGAAAACACATTATGTATACAGCAGCTTAAACATGACGGATGCAAAAGACAGGCTGTTGCTAACGTTGGTCATTTGTTCTCCCGTTTATCTGCTCTCTTTACGCTGGAATACACCAAGCTGAGCCTGCATGCCGGCAGAGCTAAGTGATGCATGTATGCGTCGGCGCAAAGAGAAGAGATCTGAAGGAACTAACACCAAATCTTTTGGTTTGGTTTGGTCAGTTTCAGTTCTTCTTTTCTAAAGGTTTTTCTTGCAAAAAAATCTTGCAAAACACAGATTATTTAATTCAAAATACATGCTGTCTTCAAGTAAATGTAACAGCTAGCCAAAACCATTTCTTCGATGAGTTTAGGTTAGGAGTATGAAGGCTCCTTTATTAACCTGTAATCTTTTAATTTCATTTGCATAAAGCTTTTTTTCAGAAGGTAAAACATCTAGTGAAAACATTACATTTAATTTAACTAGATATTTTACAAAAACTGAAAGTTGGAGACTGTTTGTGCTGAGGACTGGAAGAAAACCTGTCTGAAGACATCACATCCACAGAAGAGGATGAGCGGAGAGATGAGACGGAACCAGCGTGAGAACTGAGCTACCGCAGCCTTAAAGCAAGGCCAAAATCCAATCGAAGTCTGCTGCAGTAGAACTTTTTTTTTCAACGTGTCAGTATGGATGGGAGTTTTCAAATAAATGTTCTATGAGCATAAAGATTAAAATATTTTTCAGAATGAAGTTATTTAGAAACTAATCGTGAACTCTTAGTATAACTACTCGCCACTGTGTAAGAGGATTTTTGAAAAGTGCTCTATGAATCCAGATTATTATCACTAAGTAATGTGTGTTCACTTTGTTATCGAAGGCAAAAATAAGCACTTATAACTGAGTAATTACTTATTAATTAGTCCTCTCTACTTCATGCCACCGGATGTTAATTGTGTAAGAACTCGTGCGAATGTTGTCGGAATGACTCAATCTCGAAATAACCATTATACTGATTTATTATAAAAAGGGCTTGTGAACTATTGGCAATGAACTCATTATTATCTATTTACTAGTTTTTAAGCTATGGCACACATACTATCAGGGTTTCATGTAATCTAAGAGGCAAATCCATCATTTTAATTATTATTATTTACATGCAGCTGCTTTTGTGGGTGGTGTGCTGTGATCTTCAATGACTAAACACAAGTTGTTGTTTTTCCTTCTATTGCTGCAGAGAATAATTAGTTATACAATATGTTGCAAGTATTCTCTCATTTTGGGAAATGCACTTTTCATTGTCTTTCACTCTATTTCCCACTATCATGGCACTGTCATATGCACACAGTCTCAGACACACAGTGTAACAAGAAAGGCAAGCAAGTTTTCCAATGATTGCATGATGGGCATGTCAAATATGACATAAAGCCAGCGGCACAATTATGCAGGTACTTTCCCATAACAGGCGCAAAGATGGTTTGATTTGTTATTCCTTTCCTCCCCCTAAGTCCTGTCACCTACCTATATATGGACAAGACAGTCTCGTTGAAATATCCACAAATGAAGCAAAGGAAACTGACTTTGTTCAAAGCTATATTTCCCAGTCGCGTTGTGTGTGAAGTCTCTGGAAGTGGAGAATCACAGGATTGAGACCTTTATACCTTTTGGACAACTTTCCTATGTAGGACTGGGTTCTTAGCTCTAGAATAGAATAGGAACTTGTGTGCAGAAAATCAATTGCAGATTAACTCTGTCATTACATGAGACCATTCAAGAACATCTCTCTTATTAATCTGTCATTCAACAATTTACCTTACTAGCTGGTTAAGTTAACCCTGTTGAGCCATAGAGTTTTTCTCACATTATAGTATCACCAGCAAGTTGGAAACCTAAAGATAATGTAGTTTAAAACTCAAATATTCAATCTCATTAAAACAGCAGGGAAGACAATTGTAACTCATACTACTACACCCCTCATCCTGCTATTACATTTTTGAGCCATCCGCTTTGTGGCAGACCAAGAGACTTTTATTTAATCTTTTGGATGTTTTGTACCCTGAGTAGGAATGAAACTTATAAATGGTTTGGCTCACTCTTCTTAAAACTGATTCAAAGCCGTCACATTGGAGAGCCCTTCAGTACGAGCTATTTTCAAGGTCCGCCACAGGATCTGAATGGGTTCAGATCAGTCCGTCCACTACATAACTTTAATTTTATTCCTTTTGAGCCATTCAAGAGTGGGCTTATTCATCTATTTGGAATCATTGTCTTGCTGAATTACCAAGTTGTGCTTGAGCTCTAACTCCCACATTGATGACCTTCAGAGTTTTCTGGTGGAGAGCTGAATTCACGTTTGCTTCAATTATGGCCAAATGTCCTGGTGCTGAAACAGCAAAGATCGCCACATTACACACCCACCTCCAAGTTTGACTGTTTGGTTTGCATAACACCTTGTAGTTATAGTAGAATAACACAGATATGACACAAGGAATTTTACATGGACAGAGGCAGAAGATAATAAGGGGATAGGAGGTTTCAAGAAAACACGTGAACTACTTGGCTCTAACTGCCTTTGAATTTAATTGTTCTCAGTGACATGTGACATGTTTGCTGCTGTCAACTACATTTATGGTATGGAGGGCAGATGGACGTCAAGTCGACTGTCTGCATTTCCATGTCCCTGCGTAGGTGAGGGTAGTAACTTTAAGTGCTGTATGTCATTGTGAAGCTTGGCAACCTGGGAACACACTGACCACATGCAAGGCACTGTGGCCATTCAGCTCTGCTCACTTGGTCTGGCTTTGTTCCTCCGGTCCAATAGCATCTGAAAGATAGTACTACAAGTAAATTACACACACCGAATGTGTTGGGTTTTCAAATGACAAAACATAGTGATGTAAGAACTCTCATTTCCTCTGCTGGCATGTGTTATTCTCAAAGGATTTGATTAAAGTTGAACTCCTTGGCATTTTCTTGTTCACTTGTCATGTCAATTAAAACCATATTCAGACAACTTCATCTTGAGTGATTTTATTATCAGGCAGTTCTATGTCTGTAAGAAAGCTTGAGGGGGGGATATAAATCCCGTCCTCCAAAAGATCTAAAAACCCAGAAATTCTTTCCTTCATCCATGTTAACACAGCAAAAGTTAAATCCCCTCGTGACTCAGAAAATAGAGCCTTTAAGGACTTAGCACAGAAATGCACTGTAAGCTAAGAGCATTGTGTTATTTCACTTCTCTGTAAATTGCTTCTGTGTAATAAAAATATCCATTAGGTCCATGTAGATGCTCCCACTTCACCCCACAACAGAGTTTTTCTCCAGTCATCCTCTGGGTGTATTAAAATAATACTTTGTTCTTTATCTGTCATGACTTTTCAAGTTACTGGGAGTGGTACAGTAAATGAGCCTGGTTTCTTCTCTCCAGTACGATAAACCTCACTGCTTTGATTGGAGTTCCATTTACAAGGAACAAAGCAACTGGCTGTCACTTTGCCCACACTAATTGCAGTCAACCTATGTGTATTATATTTCATGGGCTTACTTTTCCCTCTTCAGGCAAAAAAAAAGAATCTACTTAAGGGTTACAATTGAATTGGTAAAAATCAGGACACTTAGCATATTCAACTTAAATATAATAAAGATGACAATACAAAAAATCATAAGCAAACCTTAGCTGTAATATGTGTGCCGCCCAATTGATTGCTAATCTGTCATTTATCTGGTTTAAGCTTATAGTCAAGAAGTCAAAATAAATATATTTGTGTAGCACAATTAAAAAAGAATGCAACATTGCCCAAAGTGCGTCTACAAAATAAAACCAGGGAAACATCCCATTGTTAAATATATAAACATAAAGCAGAAAAAGAGCAGAAGAAAAAAAAAAAAAAACATAACCAAAATAGCTGAGTTTTAGGAACAGAATTACACAAAATATGGAAGAAAAAATTTATTTAAAATATAATTTAGACTGGAAAAGCCAGTTAGAAAAAATGTGTCTGTATTTGAGATTGAACACTGGCAGAGACGATGAAAACCTGATCTGGGTGGGGAGATAATTGAACAGTGAGAAGGCTCGGTTGGCCCAAATTGCTAGTCTAGTTCTAAGCACATATAAAAGCTGTGGATCCAATGAATTCAGAAGGTGATGTGGAACTTAAGGACACAGTAAGTCTGATGGATAAGGTGGGGCTAGTTCATTAAATCCCTTGAAACCAGTCAACAACATTTTGTAACTTATTCTGTGATGAACAAGAGCAACATGATGTCTCACCCATTCCAATATCCAAGTTGCAGTAGTCCAGCCTTGAAGTTATTAAAGCATGTGCGACCTTTTGGAGAATTAGAAAGCACACAAGCTCTTACTTTCTAAAACTCAAAGAAAAAGCTGGGATTCACAACGGAAAGTATCTGCAAATCTAAAAAAAAATAGCTAAGGCTAACACCTTCTCCAAAATGAATGACCAGTTATATCATGTCCATGTCCATTAGAACGACATATGCTGTTGATTAGATTCTTTGAATAGAACGGTCAAAAGTTGTTGTACTTAATAAATCAATGGTAGAAAATAAGACAGCTTAATTTCAATGCAATATGCAGAGGTTTAGTTTTGGGGTAGTTTAGTTGAAAGGACTGCTTAGAGTTCCATCATTATCGCATGCATCATCATCACATAGACTAGTGTTGGGAGTGATCTCCATCATGCTAAAAAAGTTGAATAACTGTTGTCAGGAAATGGGAATTCACCAAGCATCTGTAATTTTAATTCCGATGATTTGTTGACCCATCCGTCCAATCTAACATCTACTTTCTGTGAACTTGTCATCTACGAGAAAGGGTGTCAAACTCAGTCACAGAGGGGGCAAATATTAAAGACGAAGACCACATTGGGGGCCAAAGTGGACTCGAATAGGCCTTGTTGAATCTGATTCTGAACAAACCAACAGAATAGAAAATACTCAGATTACAGACAAAATTCAAAATAGATCAGCATAATTCATTTTTATTGCTCCCTTTTTTATGTGAAATTGTAGTTTAACTGAATAATTTCCAATGAGAAGTTTATATTCACAGGCATCGATAACAGCCAGGAAAAGTTACAAAATCAATCAGTTTTTAATTAAAAATATCAACAAAAGGAACTTTAAATGACCCTTGGTAAATGGCTGGGCTGATTAGCTGTTTCTTTCTTCTGTCACAATGAAACAGTGTTGCTCCTCCCGTAGCTGTTCCTGCAGTCAGGAGCAGCTTATCCTCAGAAACAGGTAGGTTGCAAGAATATCCTACCGGTACATTTCACATTAAATTTCAGCAACTTTGTATGTTTTCTTGTTTTTAACGCAACGGCACTGACACTTGTTGAACAGCTGAAGGGCCTGAAGCCACCTTGCCAGTGAGTTAAAACGTGAGTTCTATCTACTAATACGTGCATACAATTTACTAATACGTTTCTTATTTATAGATAAAGTAGAACATGATGATATAAATCCCCCCCAGGTTCCGTAGCATCTCTTCTAACGATTAGCCTTGAGTTTATTAAAGATACTGGATAAATGCTTATATGTGATCACAGAGGAGCTGGGAAAAATGGTGGCGTTCTTGATTAACGGGCTGGCTATCGCAGTGCATTCTGGGGTTTGTAGTATCTGTGGTGTTTGCGGCTCATACCAGCCGGTCTGTTATAATGAAAATTTGATATTTTCTCGCCGGCGGGATTTAATTGTGCCTTATAGTACAGTGACTAAAATTTTGACGTTTATGACATAACTGCTTCAGCGGTTGGTGGGCTTAACTTTAAGATTAACATTTGTGGTTTTTAGTGTACTCGCTGAAATGAGAAATACTATCATTCTTCTCAGGGAGCCAGTCTCTTTCCAGAACCTGGCAGCTGCTTTCAGCGCTTTCAATGAAAAAGCTTTGAGATATCAATTGTATACAACAGCGAGCCCAGAACAGCAGGCACAGATAGTGCCAAGCTGGAGAATATAGAAGAGTGCTCGAAGCTTAAACTACAGCTTATCTGAAATATGGCATCATATGAATGCTAAAGTTTCACTGTGTCTGCTCAATGTACAAATGAATAATAACATGTTGATATAATTCAGAAAAAAATTATAATTTAGTTAAAAGAATTACCAACTTTCCAGCTGGATTTCAACTCGAAAGAAAGATTTATAATTGCTTCAGCCATGTTGTAAAAGGCCAGCATAGCGTAGTTAAGGAACACTGTGAAACATAATAACACCAAGAAAAGCAAAACAAGGCTCTCTGGATGAAGAATAATTAGGGGTTATGCTTAAATAAAATAATTCTCTCCCCATACAATTAAATATTTTAAACCATATGGAGTATTTGCACTATGTTAAATGTAAACACATAGTAATATTGCTCAGTGGAAAAAAACATAAAATTCCTTCCATTAGGTTTAGTAAGGTGTTGCTCTGGATCAATTCAGCTTCCTCTCTGCCTTCTACATATTTGTTTATCCTAGCAAAACAGTTTTTCTGTTGATCTCTGAAATGCCAGTATAAATATGTTTAATATATTAATATGCATAACATCAAGATCGAGGCATCCTTAATAACCAATAAGAGGCAGACACATTTTGTATCATCAAATATAATTTTCAACTTTTCAGAATTGACCTAAAGTAAAAATCGATCGCGTTGATGGAGTCTTAAGTGTATGATAAGAATGAAATACATTTCTAAAAAAAAAGCATCTGTATATAAGCCCCGCTTGAAGCCGTCACTGTGTTAGAAGCTGCCTATGATGGTTTGATTCTCGAGATAGACTGTACGTTGTTATGATTTCAAATGAGTGGGAGACTGACTGTTCCCGGAGCCAAGCTAGAGCTGACTCAGACACTCTAACCTCTGCACCTCAAATCGAACAGCAATGTTAACTGCCAGAGGATACAATCAAGGAAACACATCAAAGTTGTGTCTCTGGAGCTTGTCTGCTCACACGCATGCCTACAGTACGGGCTTTATACGCATACAAACACATTCAACGAATCACTCACTATTTTGCACATGAATACTCAATAGCTTGACTCACAATGAAGGAGCAATTAGGCCTATCTATCACCTTTTTTGCTTCAAATACAGTGATGCTGCTTTCAGCATCAGCAGGGTAACTACATGTTGTTGCATCTGACCAGACTGTTGGACCTGAGGGCTGATCAGTTGGATTCCTGCTGCAGCGGGCTGCGGAGTATACAGTGCCGTACTCCAATATCTTCACAATCACTATATGGCCACCAGCTGTTATCAGAATACGCAACCAGCCCATATTCAAAGTGACAGTAATATTTAATAGAAAATGAGGATCAACAGTTATGAAGGATGAACACTAATTGCATAAACACATTGGAACTATCAAGGATGAACCATTATTACACAGAATGACATTATGCTGCATCATAATCAGGATACAACAGAGTTTCCTCACAGACTGCAACCAAGTTGCTGGGCATAAGCATACTTGCTCAAAGGCACGCTGGCACTGGTAGACCACTGAATCTGGATCTCAATCATGCCAGCAGGATTTTATAATGACCCCTTTTTTACATATGTACTACTGAGGTAGAGCTAGGTAAGCTAGAATACCTTGTATTGCCCAACATTACAAATTCATCTGAATCTGAATCTGAATTTTTTTTTAAGCAGAATAGGTATCAATTTGAATTTCTTTTTCTTTTCTTTTATAATATTTTATTTAGTTTTTTTCATTAAAACAAACAAAAAAATAACAGCAGAAGGAAGAAAAGTGAAAGAAAATGAATACATAATGAGTCAATTAAAAAATGAACAAGACTTCTAGATAATAGGGGGAAAAAGCACACCGCCGACCATACACCGATTGAATTCCTTAAATTAGTTGAGGCTCGGACAAGTACTCCACCAGCAGGTGAGGTCAAAAACAGTCCATGGTAACGGGTGCCAAAGCCCAGAGAGGTCGATCAAAGCTCAGTGCAGCACGAAATGGCCCAGAAGAAAGGTTGTTTCTAATGTGGTCAATAAAAGGTCCCAAGATCTTAAGAAGCACCTGACCTTAGGTGATGACCACAAAAGATGACATTGAGTCCTATCACTGGACTTACACTTATCACAGGTAGCAGATACAGAAGAAAAGATTCTGTTCAGTTTGGTCTGGGAGAAATGCAGCGGATGGAAGGCCTTGAACTGAATGAGCCGAAGTCTTGAATTGACAGAGCATGCCTTGATTCCCTCTAGCCATCTCGTCCATGATTCGTCCTACATCTGCTCACCGGTATCCACCTCCCTTCAATGTGCAATGAGGACGTCTCTAAAGAGAAAACACCAACAAACTGTGAAATTAAATGTTTGGGGGTAGGGTCTCTAGTAAGTTAGTCATAAAATGTATGTTGTGTTGGCTGTCTGTCAATGTAAGGTATAGACTGCCTAACTTGCTAGTAGTGAAAAAAGTGACCAGATGGGAAATTTAATTTTGCCCGGAAATTGGGAAAAAGATACAAATTTTTATTAATATAAAGATCTTCAATGGTGGGATGACCCATATCTGCCCAATGTGATAAAATGGCGTTCATCAGACCTTGCCTACAAGAGCGGTTTGGCATATAGGAGCATGGCCTGACAGCTCCGAGAGCCCAAGCATTGAATTTGCCTCAGATTTCTAAAATGACAAAGTCATTCTTAAGGAGTTTACCATCTATAGTTGATTTTAGAAATAGGATTGCTATAATTCATCTGAATTTCTGAATGCCACAGGGCAGATTTTTTATGGGGTAAAGCAGTGGGGAATTCTGATTGAATAAAACAAAGCTCTGACTTCTTTGAGCTCAAGGGGAAGCAGCCAGGGAGAGAAGCAATGAAATGACGTTAATAAGCTGATGGGAATCATTTTTGAAATACATTTAGTCCCTATGATAAAGTTTCTTATACTGTGAACATTTTAATATTCTGACAATTTTTAAGCCAGCAGAGGAGGTCTTGTTGGCCCTGACAGCCCACCACTGGCTTCCTGCCCACCTGGAAAGACAGTGCCTTCCTTTTTTTCACCTAGTGTAACTTCTCCTTTACACCACAACTTTTCTGCTCGCATTAGTGGTGTAACCAGGTGTGTCGGCTGGGACATATTCCAATACATGGGCCTTGATCAAGGACCAGTGTGTATTTTAAATCTACAATTGGAGATTGGTGTGTGTGTTTGTGAGTTTGTGTGTTGTTTCAACTTGCTCTGCCTGATATTATCATGCCGTGTGTAAACCCCCAGTAATAATCTTGTTTTCAGAATTAATACACGTGTTGCTGAAGCCCTATCTCGGCCTATCTCAGTTTATCTCAAATGAGAGTGCAGTTTGTCCTGCATTTTGTTAACATCAAACTGCAGGCGAGCTTGACGTTTGCATATATATTAATGAAGCCATGAAGTCATTTATTCAACAGCAGATTTACATTGCAAACCAGAAAGGGTCCTAAATCAAAGGCATTTCAAAACACTTTACAAGAGTTGCAAATTAGATGAGGCAAGCTGTTTATTTCTCTAGTATGTCGTAGCTTTAGGCCCTAAGCTTCGTTTAATCTTAATTCCTTCATTAGGCAGATATGACAGTGGCTCCTTTCACTCTAATGCCACTGGCTGAACATGTCTGTAAAAAAACAAAAAACATTACACTTTTGCATGTGGGCATACGAATAAAATATAGCCTCTAACGCAGCAACACAAACAACATGCTGCTCTCCATATTAATAATTCTCCAGACCAGGAGTCACTAAAGCGTTATTTACTTGTTTTGCTGTCTTTAGTCTCGACGGCAAAATGTGCACAGCAGGGCAGAGAAGGAAAGGCAGACAAAATTTGAATGCGACAGGAGACACCTTGAGGAGGCGTATGTCTGGTCTGCCTGACGCTCAGTGATTATCAGCGGGTAGGGAGCAGAAGCTCACTCATTCGAGGGAAAAGACTTATGACTTGTATTGATCACAGAGTCGTTTAGAGAGCAGTGTTTTCCCATTGTATTAAACAGAGTGTTTAATGATATCATGAATACAACAGGTGAGGCAACTGTAAAAATCAAACCGTCTAAGAGAGTACATTAAAGAGTATTTCTTTTGAATATTGTCGGAAAGGTCACAAGTACAATATTAACTTCTTAAGTACTATCAACCAGTCTTTGGCTACCGTCACACTGCAGGAAAAATCTGGCCCCGGTGGGTTTTTTTGCTCATATGTGAGTTTTTCATGAACAGCACAAATCGCTTGGGATGTGAACTTTTCCAGTTCCGGTATGGGCCACTTCCATTTGTGGTCCTATATCAAACATAGGTCCTAAGTCTGAGCTGTCCGATCAGAGTTCATGCAACTTTGAAAAAATCTTCCATTGACATTCATCTCAAAGCTGCGACTGCAGGAGTCGTTTTTCACGCTATAAACATCACTATAAACACTTCCACTGAAAACCGTTCAAAGAATACCAAGAGAGCGTTCGCTTTTGGCATCTACCTTAGGGGACTTCTGTATTGACCGCATGCTTCGTATCTTTTTGCAAGTTTTTTTTTGAAGTCATTGTAGGGAACTGTTCATACTGGAGTCTAATAAAGTAATGTGAACCGCCACAAAAAAGAAAACAAATCTCAGAAAAAATTGGAATTGAGCATTAAGATTGGCAGCATGAACATAACGTTTGAAATCACAACACCAACAAATCAAGCAACACAAAATAAAGGAATCAGCAGAAGAACACACCTAAGAGGATGTTGGATCAAAACAATTCTAAGAGGCTGATGTAAGTAACTCCATGGTTGCTTGGGTTCCCTCCAGGTACTCGAGCATCCTCCCACGGACTTAAAACATACTTTATAATGAGGAACCAAAAAGGGAGCACAAACAAAATTCCAGTGCAAGTTGACTAAACTCAGTTACATCAATTTATTTTGGCAACGAAATTTCCCAAATATGCTGTCACCAGAGGATCAAAGCCACGGTACCGTCCAATCAAACCTCCAAGCCAACCAGGCTCCTAGAACTCTTTTGTTAAATCAAAAGGTACCACCATATAAATAGTCTCATCTCCAGTCCAAACTTTTGTGCTCTAATGAAGGCCCACCAGGCCAAAACATTAGCACGCATGTTGGCATGACAAGGCCAAAAATAAATTGATGGAACTGAGTTTAGTCAACTTGCACTGGAACTTTGTTTGTGCTCCCTTTTTGGTTCCTCATACTCTATAGAGAGTTTGCCCGTAGGTGTTGAACGGTTTTCCATCTCTATATGTAGGCTCTGTGATAAACTGGTGGCTTGGGCCGGGTGTACCCTACCTGTCACCCAAAGTCAAATGGGATAGGCTCTAGTCTCCCTAAAGTGGTTACAGCAAAGGTTTAAAGTTTAAATCTAACGCAACAGTTCCACTGTAGGAGAATAGAGAAATTAACTCTCTATAAATAGCACAAGAACAGACAACCAATGTCTGATAACAGAAAAACCATCAAATTAAAATATTTATAATCTAAGATGAGGAATTTATGATGATTACGATCACATACATCTGTCCCTGACCTTATTGTGCCCTCTTACTAAGCATGACAAGCATACTCAATCATGAGTTGACTGTGGAAACTACAACTCCATCTTATCTTCATGTAGTCAGTTGCTAACTGAAATGGGGTTGTGTCTGTTAGGGACAGAAAGAATAGTAAAAACTCTTGGCTTCCAGAGGTTAGCTGTGGATTCATCAATCCTGCACGGTCTACAGACCAATAAAAATTACTTTTTTGGGGTAAAAAGCAGTTATGGCCCCATCACTCCAATCAATTAAATGCAAGAGGTTTTGATTAGAATTGTTACATTTAAGCAAGATTAAAAAGGGAGTTGTGGATAACTAGAATGTTTCCATTAGTATCGTTAAGTGGGTCAGTGAGAGATGCTGTAAGGAAGGCATCAGGGAACAAGTTCGGAAGAATACAGTTTGTTGTTGGATAAATTTCCTTCAACTCAGTCTATATTTAAATTAGCAGAATCGTTTACATGTTGCAAAAAACAAATGAATATTATCCACGTTATTGTGAGGACTGGACAGAACTCTTGTACCGGGGTGCCTGGTAACAATATTTAAGAAACTGTGATGTGCTCTGTTCTTAAACATTTGTGCCTAGCTACCACACAACTGTGTGGTACCCAAGGGCAAATTATGGCATCAAAACCACTGCATGTCAATGCTTCTAGATGTTTATCTCACTTTCACATCACTGGGGAAATTAATCATGCATGCTCTGCTGCACACAGTATGGAAAGATCAAATGACTTAAACCAATTCTCTAGGGCATGATTATTACATGTCAGTATTGTTATGGTCAATCTAATGAGGACCTTGTCTATTGTAAAAAAAATCATCCAACATAATAAGAGCTATTACTGAGCTGTATAGAAAAGTCAAAACATTTGTTTGTAGTTTGTAGTTTTAGTTTGGGATGGAGACTACTGGTAGACCTGTTCTTCGTGTTTTCTTTTGTTAGAATTTACTTTATTTTTGAGGCACTGGACCAGCCACGCGACGGTCCATTGCGTGGCTGTCTCAGCGCCTCCTTTCTTTTATTACCTTTGAGCGGGGTCTCCAGCTCTTACTGCCTTTCGTGTTAAACTCATAATTATTTACATAAATAAAGCTGGAGGGTTCAATTATTAACCTTTGCTATAGTACTCTTCTTGCTTAGGTCTCCAAAGACAAGTCACTGTTACCACTAGAGAGGCTAACACATATTTTGGTTTTCAGAGTTTTTTGTAATTGAGTGAAAATAAAAATTGCCGCTCTTTTTGTCCAAAGATTACAATTCAAGAATTTTTATCGATTGAATATTTCTCCTGTCAGATGTTCCATGTAGTGGTAGAAACTGCATCCGCTTCACAGGCAGGATATCCATGGTTCTATTCCCAGTGGAGCCGGACCACTTGTGTGCGAGCGGCAAAGTCTTTGTGGTTTTTTCTGACAAAGCTGATGTCACAAGTTAATTTCACAACCCATTGGTACCATTGTGAAGTGGTCATTAGGTCTGCCTGACAAACAAAGGCTTCTGGGTTCAGTTCCCAGTTGAACCCAGTAATGTTTTTTAAGGAATGAAATTCTTGTTAGCATTTCTCTCAGAAATTAAATGTCATGATTTTTTAATGATTGTATGTTAGTCCTATCAGAGGTTCAATTTTGTAGTTGTTATCATGTTTGCTTTACATGCAGAAGTCCTAGGTTCAATTCCCAATTGGACCAGAACCCATCTGCTGAGTCGTGCCAAGTCATTTTCTGCTTCACTTTTCTAACAATGTAGAAGACATAAGTTTTGTTGAATCAGTTTTTCTTGGTGCAGTGGTTTCAAAGTGAAGGAGTCATCACATTTCCCTTGTGTGCAGAAGGAACTGAGGTCGATTCCCAGTTGAACCAAATAACATTTGTTCTGGCGTGAAATATTTCTGTTTTCGTTTTCTCATGAATTACATGTTTTGAGTTTTTAATAATTAAAACTTATTCTTGTCGGGAGATCCATTATGTAGTAGCTAACATGTCTATTTACACGCAGAATATTCTGGGTTCATTGCCCGGTGGAACCATACAAAGGGTCTTGGGCTCGCTTCTCAGTTGAACCAAGAAACATTTTATGTGTAGTGAAATTCTTGTAAGCCTTTTTCTCAGAAATGAGATGTTATGAGTTTGTAATGATTGTATATTTATGCTGACAGAGTTTCCACACGGTGGTAGTTATCAGGCCTGCTTTACACGTAGAAAGTCCTGGGGTCGATTCCCACTGGAACTATAAAAAATTTCTATTGAGTCATGACGAATCATTTTGTGCCTCACTTTTTCTAAGAATGCAGAAGATATGTGTTTTGATTAATTGGTTTTTCATGGCGCAGTGGTTCCTTAGCAAAGTACTCATCACATATCCCTCACGTGCAGAAGGGCCTGAGTTCTATACCCAGGTGAACCAAAGAACATTTGTTCTGGAGTGAAATATTACTGTTCTCCTTATGCGCGTGAACTCCATATCATGAGGTTTTTTTTAATAATTATACATTAGCTGAGAGACGTTCAATGGTGTAGTAGTTATCATATCTGCTTAACAAGCAGAATGTCCTGGGTTCGATTTCCAGTGTAACCGGAAAAACATCTGTTGAGTTGTGACAAATCCCTTTTCTAACAATTTAGAAGTCATATGTTTTGGTGAATGGGTCTGGCAGTGTGCAGTCGTTCCATATTGTAAGTGTAATCACATCTGCATCACACTTAAACGGTCCTGGGTTCGATTCCCTGTGGAACCAACTAACCCATTTTGTGTCCTTAAATTCGTCTTAGCATTTTTAAGAAATGAGATGTCATGAGTTTTTTCATGATTGTATGTTAATGCTCACAGAGGTTCCACGGTGTAGTACTTATCATGTCTGCTTTACATATAGAAGTCCTAGATTCAATTCCCAATGGGACCAGAACCCATCTGCTGAGTCGTGCCAAGTCATTTTCTGCTTCACTTTTCTAACAATGTAGAAGATATACGTTTCGTTGAATCAGTTTTTCTTGGTGCAGTGGTTTCTAAGTGAAGGAGTCATCGCATGTCCTTTGCGTGCAGAAGGAACTGAGGTCGATTCTCAATTGAACCAAACAACATTTGTTCTGGAGTGAAATATTTCTGGTCTCCTTTTCTCATAAATTCCATGTCATGATTTTTTAATGATGCTACATTACAACTGAGAAAGGTTCTGTGGTTTCGTGGTAATCACGTCTGCTTAGCACACAGACGGTCCTGGGTTCAATTCCCAGCAGAACCTGCAACCGTCTGTTGAGTTGTTACAAATCCCTTTTCTAACAACGTGGAAGTCATAAGTTTTGGTGAATGGGTCTGGTAGTGTGCAGTCGTTCCATATTGTAAGAGTTATCATTTCTGCTTCGCACTTAAAAGGTCCTTGGTTCCATTCCCTGTGGAACTAACCAATCTATTTTGTGACGTGAAATTCTTCCTTAGCCTTTTTCTATGAAATGAGATGTCATGAGTTTTTAATGATTGTATGTTAATGCTCACAGAGGTTGCTGAGCTGTTTAGTCACGACGAATCATTTTGTGCAGTGGTTCCTTATCGGAGGGTTCATCACATATCCTTCACCTCTATAAGGGCACGAGGTCTATTCCCAGTTAAACCAAACAACATTTGTTCTGGAGCTAAATAATTCTGTTCTCCTTTTCTCATGAATTCTATGTCATGAGTTTTTAATAATAATACATTATAACTGAGAGAGGTTCCGTGGTGTAGTAGTCATCACGTCTGCTTTACACGCAGAATGTCCTGGGTTCGATTTCCAGTGGAGCCAGAGCAGAGATGTTGAGTCGTGACAAATCATTTTGTGCATGGGTTTTGATTAATCGGTTTTTCATGGCCGCTGGTTCCTTAGCGGAGGGCTCGTCACATATCCCTCAGTTCCAAAAGGGCATGAGGTTAACATGCAGAATGTTAGAAGGTCTTGGGTTCAATTCTGAGTGGAACGAGTCCACATTTCTACAAGAAGCAACGACTGAGTGTCTTTAATCTTTTCCTAACAAAGTTGATATCACAATTTTTATTTTAAGTATTTGGTCACAATGCAGTGGTTTCATTGTCAAAAGGGTTCTCATGTCTGCCTCACATGCAAAGGGTCCTTGGTTCACTTCTCAGTTGAACCAAGTAACACTTTTTGTGTAGTGATTTTCTTGTTAGCCTTTTTCCCAGAAATGAGAAGTCATGAGTTTCTAATGAATGTAGGTTTTTGCCTCCGGAGGTTCCATGCAGTAGTAGTTATCACGTCTGCTTTACACGCAGAATGTCCTGGGTTCAATTCCCAGTGGAACCAGAGCAAAGCTGTTGAGTCGTTACATAACATTTTGTGAAATGTTTCTAACAATGTAGAAGATATGGGTTTTGATTAATTGGTTTTTCATGGCGCAGTGGTTCCTTATCGGAGGGCTCATCACATATCCCTCACCTCTATAAGGGCATGAGGTCTATTCCCAGTTAAACGAAACAAAATCTTTTCTGGAGTGAAATATTTCTGTTCTCCTTTTCTCATGAATTCCATGTGATGAGTTTTTAATAATAATACATTATAATTGAGAGAGGTTCCGTGGTGTAGTTGTTATCAGGTCTGCTTTACATGCAGAATGTCCTGGGTTCAGTTCCCAATAGAATCAGAAACCATCTGTTGAGCTGTGGCAAACCCCTTTTCTAACAATGTAGAAGTCATACATTTTGGTGAATGGGTCTGGCAATGTTCAGTCGTTCCATATTGTAAGAGTGTTCATATCTTCTTCTCACTTAGAAGGTCCTGGGTTCGATTCCCTGTGGAACCAAGCAACCTATTTTGTGTCGTGAAATTCGAATTAGCATTTTTCCAAGAAATGAGATGTCATGAGTTTTTAATGATTGTATGTCAATGCTCATAGAGGCTCTATGGTGTAGTAGTTATCACATCTGCTTTACACGCAGAATGTCCTGGGTTCAATTCCCAGTGGAGCCAGAGCCCAACTGTTGAGTGCTGACAAATAATTTTGTGCTTCACTTTTTCTAACAATGTAGAAGATATGGGTGTGGATAAATCGGTTTTGCATGGCACAGTGGTTCCATAGCTGAGGGCTCATCACATATCCCTCAACCCCAAAAGGGCATGAGGTCAATTCCCAGTTAAACCAAACAACATTTGTTCTGTAGTGAAATATTTCTGTTCTCCTTTTCTCATAAATTCCATGTCATGAGTTTTTAATAATAATAAATAATAACTGAGAGAGGTTCCATGGTGTAGTGGTTATCATGTTTGCTTAACACACAGATGGTCTTGGGTTTGATTCCCAGATGTCAAACCATCTGTTGAGCTGTGACAAATCCCTTTCCTAACAATATGGAAGTCAAATGTTTTGGTGAATGGATCTGGCAATGTGCAGTTGTTTCCTATTGTAAGAGTTATCATATCTGCTTCACACTTAGAAGGTGCTGGGTTCGAATCCCTGTGGAACCAACCAACCTATTTTGTGACGTGAAATTCGTCTTAGCATTTTTCTAAGAAATTAGGTGTCATGAGTTTCTAATGATTTTATGTTAATTCTCACAGTGGCTCCATGGTGTAGTAGTTATCACATCTGCTTTACATGCAGAATGTCCTGGGTTCAATTCCCAATGAAGCCAGAGCAGATCTCTTGAGTCACGACAAATCATTTTGTGCATGGGTTTTGATTAATCATTTTTTCATAGCCTAGTGGTTCCTTATCGGAGGGCTCGTAACATATCCCTAACCTCCAAAAGGGCATGAGGTCTATTCCCAGTTAAACAAAACAACATTTGTTCTGGAGTGAAATATTTCTGTTCTCCTTTTCTCATAAATTCCATGTCATGAGTTTTTAATGATAATACGTTATAATTGAGAGAGGTTCCGTGGTGTAGTTGTTATCACGTCGGCTTAGCATGCAGAATGTCCTGGGTTCAATTCCCAATAGAACTAGAAACCATCTGTTGAGCTGTGACAAACCCCTTTTCTAACAATATAGAAGTCATATGTTATGGTGAATGAGTCTGGCAATATGCAGTCGTTCCATATTGTAAGTGTTATCATTTCTGCTTCACACTTAGAAGGTCCTGGGTTTGATTCCCTGTGAACCAACCAACCTATTTTGTGTCGTGAAATTCGTCTTAGCATTTTTCTATGAAATGAGATGTCATGAGTTTTTAATGATTGTATGTCAATGCTCATAGAGGCTCTATGGTGTAGTAGTTATCACATCTGCTTTACACGCAGAATGTCCTGGGTTCAATTCCCAGTGGAGCAAGAGCACAGCTGTTGAGTGCCCACAAATCATTTTGTGCTTCCCTTTTTCTAACAATGTAGAAGATATGGGTGTGGATAAATCGGGTTTGCATGGCACAGTGGTTACATAGCGGAGGACTCATTACATATCCCTCAACCCCAAAAGGGCATGAGGTCAATTCCCAGTTAAACCAAACATTTGTTCTGGAGTGAAATATTTCTGTTCTCCTTTTCTTATGAATTCCATGTCATGAGTTTTTAATAATAATAAATAATAACTGAGAGAGGTTCCATGGTGTAGTGGTTATCATGTTTGCTTAACACACAGATGGTCTTGGGTTTGATTCCCAATAGAACCAGAAACCATCTGTTGAGCTGTGACAAATCCCTTTTCTAACAATAAAGAAGTCATATTTTTTGGTGAATGGGTCTGGCAATATGCATTCGTTCCATATCGTAAGTGTTATCATATCTGCTTCACACTTAGAAGGTCCTTGGTTCGATTCCCTGTGGAACCTACAAACCTATTTTGTGAAATTTGTATTAACAGTTTTCTAAGAAAAGAGATGTCATGAGTTTTTAATGATTGTATGTTAATACTTACAGAGGTTCTGTGGTGTAGTAGTTATCATGTCTGTTTAACACCCAGAAGATCATGGGTTCAATTCCCAGTGGAAGCTGACCACATGTGGTAACAAATGTTTAAATTATTCTATTTTTCCAACAATGTAGAAGTCATAAGTTTTGGTGAATTGGTCTGGCAGAGTGCAGTCGACGAGAGTTATCACATCTCATTCACTCTTGGAAGGTCGTGAGTTCAATTCCCAGTTGAATAAGTCCACATTTCTGCAAGAGGCAAAGTCAGAGTGTCTTTAATCTTTTCCTAACAAAGTTGATTTCAGAAGTTTTATTGAAGTAATTTATCACAATGCAGTGGTTTAATTTTGAAAAAGGAATCATATCTGCCAGACATGCAAGGGGTCCTGGGTTCGCTTCTCAGTTGAACCAATAAACACTTTTTGTGTCGTGATTTTTGCTGACAGAGGTTCCACGGTGTAGTAATTATAACATCTGTTTTACAGACAGAATGTCCTGCGTTCGATTCCCAGTGGAGCAACAGCACAGCTGTTGAGGCGCAATGAATCATTCTGTTCTTCACTTTTTATAACAATGTAGAAGATATGGGTTTTGATTAATCGGTTTTTCATGGCGCAGTGGTTCCTTATCAGAGGACTCATCCCATATCCCTCCCCTCCAATTGGGCATGATGTCTATTCCCAGTAAAACCAAACAACATTTGCTCTGGATTGAAATATTTCTTTTTTCCTTTTCTCATGAATTGCATGTCATGAGTTTTTAATGATGAAAGATTATATGATTATAACCAAGAGAGCTTTCATGGTGTAGTTGTTATCACGTCTGCTTAACACACACAAGGTCCTGGGTTCCATTCCAAATGGAACCAGAAACCGTCTGTGGAGTTGTGACAAATCCCTTTTCTAAGAATGTAGAAGTCAGACGTTTTGGCTGAATGGGTCTGATAGTGTGCAGTCGTTCCATATTGTAAGAGTTATCACATCTGCTTAATACGTAGAAGGAATTGGGTTCGATTCCCTGTGGAAACAACCAACCTATTTCGTCACATGAAATTCGTCTAAGCATTTTTCTAAGAAATGTGATGTCATGGGTTTTTAATGATTGTATGTTAAGGCAAACAGAGGTTCCATGGTGTAGTAGTTATCACGTCTGCTTTACACGCAGAATGTCCTGGGTTCAATTCCCAGTGGAGCCTGAGCACAACTGTTGCTTCACTTTTTCTAACAACGTAGAAGATATGGGGTTTGATTAATCGTTTTTTAATGGCGCAGTGGTTGCTTATCAGAGGGCTTGTCACATATCCCTTTGCCTCCAAAATGGCATGAGGTCTATTCCCAGTAAAACCAAACTACACCAGGGACTGAGGACTCAAGTGCGCTGCCTGTCAAATGTCCGTGGCGGCTGGTGTTGGTGTACAGCTCGCCCTGCAGTTGTGTAAGTTGTGAAAAGAGTCTTCTTTAGAGATTCTTTAGACGCCTTATACCTGGCGACTGGCAAGGCTTATTTGTGGTTAAATCATAATGCACGCACGTATATCTAAGTTTGTATAGTTTAGGATTCACAGGGGTGCTGTTTTATTTAAACATTTGGACATTCACTGCTCCCAGGTTCGATTGCGAGGATTTGATTTCATATTCTTTCATTATTAAGGTCAATATCGTTTTTTTTTTTTTTTTTTATTTTAACAGCACTTTTTTGCCCTTTTCTTCACCATTTGTAATTTTGTCTCCTTATAACTTTAACTTACTTGTATCGAAGTCCTAAAATGTATTTAACCGCTTTATTTTTACTATGAACACCTTTTTTAGGTTACCTCCGTTTTCCTAAACAAGCCGTGGCGTGACACTGACAGAGGTTCCATATTGAAGCACTTAATGGGGTCCACTCCTACATGATGGTCTGGTTTTCTTAACATGAATGTCGCCGCTTACATTCCATGGTTTATTACCACATCTGGTTTCAGAAAACTAAAAACACAAACCATTTCTCCGTTTCTATCTCCTCGTGATTTTGTTTTTTCACAATGAAAACGGAAATCAAATTTTTTCAAATTTAATCTCGAAATGGAAAAAACTATTTTTTTTTTCAATTTTGATTCTTGTATCTCAAAACAAAAAATCCAATTACCCCACCTTTTTCGTTTTTCAGCATTCTTTTTTGAAACTAAATACCAAAACAGACACGGATACAGACACAGACACTCTATGGCACATTTGAAATGAGAGACAGTGTGAAGGATCAATATTGTGGTGAATAGGCATCAGCCCAAAACTGATGACTAATAAACTGTAGGCCAAATAAACAAACTATTCCCCGCCCCCCCCCCTTCGTAGACTGTTAATTTATAGTAAACAAATATCGTGCCACACATCCTCTAGTGCATCCATCTTGGACTGCCTTGTTTGTCATTGCAAAGCTCTTAAATATTAAACATGGATGTCATTTTCAGAACTGCATCTTTGAGAAATGAAACAAGGGACTTTTATTGCGTAAATCAAATAAATCAAATATTATGGATTCAAAATTATATTTAGGAAAATCCATGCAACTATGTTTAAAAATATCCACATACCTGTGTTTAGTATATGAAACAAATGTGTTCACTAAGTAAAATATAAAATAACTCATTTATTATTCATTCAGCATGTTCTACTAAATTAAGATATTTTAGTGAGAACTGCTTAAAAGCCTTTAAGGTGTACTTTTCTTATCTTTTTCCCGTATATTCAACCCTCACAGATGTGAGATTTTTTACTTAATCCTTGCTGAAGCTGCAATTATTTAAGTCACATGCCAGAGCTTTAAATGGGGACAGTATTTGACTGAGGCACAACACCTTTTTTCTCTCATTAGACTTACTAAACAGGATAATAATTCCCCTGTGAGTGTGTCTCCATCGCTCTGCTTGCCCTGTCGCTCTGCACCAGCATCAACACCGTGATCAAAGCCAGATGTGCTCACTTCGTTGCCACCAACAAAGTACGACTGTGTTGGGTGTTTTTACAGTTGTCACTCTGCTCAGTGCCACAGCCCTCGGGGAAACGACTATGTGCTGCAGCGTTACAGCAAAAAAAAACTGTCACTCATTTTCTGATAAAAGGAATACTTAAATTTGACTGAAAAGGTCTGCTATAATTGTTTTTCTTTTCATGATCACAATTCTATATTTTCATTCCTCCATGTCTGCGATAGATAGGTTCTGCCGGAGAGAGAGGATGTTTCTAGGTTGTCTTTTTATCTCACGATCAGCTTGTGGGAATCACTTTAAATTTGGTACAAATCTCTGTAATCTGATGTAATGTCATTTTACCTCAAAAGGTTGAAGTCCAGCCTCAGTGTCATTATATTTTCTAAAACCCTAATCAGACCATTATTCACCCCCATAACTAAGAAAGAAACCGAAGATCTTGGCAATGTCTCTCATTTGGTTGGATACCGAATAGGAAACTCTAATCTTGGGTGCAAACCCTTAAACCACATTTTAGCATTTTCAGCTTCTTCCTGTTTTTTTGTTTGTTTGTTTGTCTCAATTAACTTTCCAGTCAACATACAGCAACAAGCCTATCGGTTTTGCTGCTAATGAGCTTCTGTCAACTGACTGTTTTTCTCTGCAAAAACGAACGTTGTGTTTCTGAGAACACATTGTTAACTGGAATCATACATGTGCATGTTAATATAGTTAACAACACTTATTATATCCTCAAAGTCAGGAACATTTTGGAAATATCACAAAGACCTTACTGTGAGGAAGAACTGGCGTGAATTTATCAAATCTTGGTGCGATTTAGTCCACATGTAATGCATATGGATCAACTTAAGGAGATTTATCTAGTATATATTATCATTTATTCTAAAATACCTTTTTTTTTTGGATGTAAGATTACGTTTTAGGAGTTATATTACGCGTGAAGTGAAAAAAAGGCAAACCACAGCAACACCTTGTTCCTTGACATATGATTTATGATATCTTAATTTGAAATGAAAGCAAATCATAAAGTTATCTGCGGCTGTGTTTCCTAAAAAAAATGAATAATGAACTGTTTTCTGATTATACAGTGTACATTGTATATTATGCTGGATTTGTTGACTCATTCTCTAAAGGAAAGTTAACCGTATTATAGGTCAATAAATAGCTTTTCATGACTACAATCATGCTTTAATTAGTTCTGTGTCGGCAAGTCCTCACCCAACATCCGGTGGCTAAACGGAAAACGTTCACATCCGGTCAGAGAAGCCATCTCAACAAGTTTTGTTTACAACATTTCTCGTTGTTATTTTTAAATAATACACTCAGGTGTTATTTCAAACTGTTCTTATTCTTGATTACTGTAAAATTATGGTTTTAAAGAAAATATTATGTTTCATTTCGTTGACTTTGTTAGTCCCTTTATTGGTTAAATTACTCTACTATTTATAGTCAATTCTTCTGAACCCATGCCTTATTGAGTTTGTCTCCGCTCCCGCAAGCCAACGCTATTTAAAATATCAAAAACAACAACAACAACCAACCCATACCTTCCTAATTTGTTGTGACTGCAGTGAATGCAGGTGCCTTGAATTCAAACCGCGGCATGCCGCTGAGCTGTTTGAAGAAGGAATAAATCAGCTCATGGAAACACATATCAAGATATTTAATATCTGTTTTGATACCTGGCGTGATTGCCAAATAAATGGGATTTGTTTGATATGTTGAGAGGGATTAATTTTCTTTCACACTTCTGACAACAAAAATATCAACAAACATCTCTCTGAGACAGTAGAACAAAGACAAAGAGCTCAAAGAGGGCAAAAATGTACACTCGTGTAATGAAAGCACGATGAAAGAATTACACATGAGACACACCTGCAGTGACAGATGGCAGGAGCCCAGTGAAGAGGAGAGTGGGCCACGCTAGTCAGGAATGAGGGAGGAATAATAAAGAAGGAGGAATCATCCATTGTTGTTTATGTGCATCAACAACAGTTGGAGGAGGTTATATGATCAGTGCCGGCTGTGTGTGTGTGTGTGTGTGTGTGTGTGTGTGTGTGTGTGTGTGTGTGTGCGTGTGAGAGAGAGAGACCTGGATAACTGGTTTTAAACAACGGTCTATTAGGGTGAGGAACAGGAGATTAGATTTTATGGCTTTAATGTTTTGGATCCAGTTTTTATTCTTCATGGATCCCACTATGGGAACACCTTGACATGTCACAAATCCTATTATAGTGATGCCATGACCAGTTTGTGTGCAGCCAAGCAGAGGCAGAGCAGAGCGGGTCCCCTAAAAATTCTTGGCAGAGGTGTCCACTCTCTGAGATGTGCATATACACTGGAGTAATGGGCTGCCCCTGAGAGGTGCCAGCGAGGAAATTAGGGTCGACCCTCTTGCTCAAGGACCCTACGACATGTAGACTGCAGCGGCAGACTTGAGATCAAACCACCAAAAGCCCGATTGCTACGCTATTTCCTTTATACATCCTGAGCTGCAGTTGAAAAAACAGCATGTACTACCCAGCATGATTTGGATTAAAGTTCTGACAAAGGTTAAGGCACGTTGCCATGGTAACACTTGATCTACTCCCGAAAAGGTAATGTTGAGATAAGCTAGCGAAAGGTATAACCAGTGGCGGACCGTCGGGCTAGCAGCGCCTTCTCTGCTGGGCCCAAATCTTAATTCAATAAAGATTTTAATGAGACTACATATGTCTGAATAGTTTGTTCCCATAAGTGAGCTTTGTTTTATCCAATCAGTTTCCTCCACTGTGTTCTTTGGGTATAACCTCTGGGGATAACCATCCTTCCAGACTAACTAGCTATGACCGTTGAATTACACGAGATGATTTTGTTGCTTGTCATATTTTTTAACCAATCAGATTTGGAAGCTGTCATTTAGGGCCTCTTCTTTGACATGCCAGGGTGTTACAGATTGTTGAGGTTTTCGTCAAGCAGACTCGTACTACGTCAGCATTACCAATCCGGAAGGCGCTACTTTTGGTCCCTCCAGAACATTCTCAGCGTTAACTGTCAATAAAAATGTAGACTTATTGGAGGAAAAGGTCATGAAAGTGTGTCAGCACTTGCCTCTACGCAGTATGGAAAGGGAATTTGATACGCACCAGTGTTCTCTACGTCCGTGTCATCGGACTTTTTTTTAAAGACAGATTCTATAGCTTCAGATGAGGGAACAGCTTTGGTGAGTCTAATTTTGAAGTATCTTAAACAGCTGTTGATTATTGCTTGCTGTAAATGTTTGCTTTTGTGAATCAGGTCCCCAAAAGCTTTTAATCCTATTTACATTTGATGACATTTTTGTTTTCTTGGTAGTCGTATGATGATGCTGAACCTTGTTTTAACCACTCACACTAAATAAATGTTACTATCCCTTTGAATATATTCTGGTCATGTAGTTCTGCAGGAGCCGTATCTGCAGAGGCACTTTGAAGCTCTTTGAGGGGAACCTAATCTGACACGTGTTGTTATTATCTGCACACTGCAAACGGACGTCTCAAAGAGAGCAATATGCATCGTTTCTCGGAAATTAGTCCTTTGTATGTATTTTGAGAAGAAAATTAACCTTGTCAAGCAAGTTTTATGTCCAAAAGTAATCTCATTTTGAGAAAGTACAGGTAACTTACAAGATATTCTATTTTATTTTCCTTATTTTAATGGTAAGAAGATTTGCCCAATTCCTCAATTCAAGTTTCAGTTTAATGACACCAGATTAAGTGCATTTGTTTTTTATCCAATGACAAGAGCTGCTCCCTCACATCTCACGTATTTTGAAGTGTTTTTTTTTAATTAAAACACTTTTATACTAATTATGAAACATATATTTACATATAGATTCCTAAAGAGACAAAAATATTCTCTCTCATAAATAACTTTTATATTTACTAGTAAAAAAATACAACTACATTTTGGCAGGTTGTTCCAATTTTTAGGCCCATCACAGTTCGTCTGTGGCTCAACCTATATTCAAGATTTAAGCCAAATGTGCTTACCCCATCCACTCAACAAAGACATTTAATTTTTAACTTTGAGAATATTTGGCTTCTTTTAGGTTTGGCTGTTTTTGCAGTGTAGCTCCCAGACCTCAGTGTCATGATCTTGAACGGTGTCCTCCTGTGTAGAAGGGATTTGTCCTGTCTTCATCTCTCATTTTTTTTCCTCTGGGTTGCAAGCAGAGAGTGTCAGAGTCCAAAAGAGAAAACTTGAGAGGTAAAAACAGGTACATCATTTCAATACACAGGTGCACTGCAGATAGGACACATGCCCGAATAAGCACAGAACAGAAACAAATACACACAAGCACTCAACAAACACAGAAACGATGCAAAGTCAGGAACCCACTAATGCAAGAGAAAAATGTGGGACATTCAGCCCATTATAACAGAAGGACAGTCCTCTGGGGGGGTCGCTGAATGGAAAAGCAGGATTTCTGACCATAGAGAGAGGCGGAGCACACGCAAGTGTTTCAGAAGCATAAAATCATGTTTTAAGAGCGTAAAGAGAATGAATGTATGTATGAATAGGATAGAATAATCATTGAAAGCTCAGAATAGACTACATTTCAAAACGCATACAGAATACATTTCAAGTTATGTAGCAAATAAATCTAAGAGCCAGGCTCAATAAATCAAAGAAGGTTAGAGAGGGACCAGGCAGATGGGAAATAGGGAGGGTGATCTTTTTAACATTGTTTCTATTTAAAACTACCATTTAGAAAGAAAAATCCCATTAGAGCAGTTTCTGCCCGACGGCAATGACACTCACAAAAAAAGCTTGAAAATTATTAATTCCCACATTTAACAGTCTGTAATAAAATAGACTAGTTCAAATCATGATTCCACATATTTAAGATGAACAGATAATACTTCAAGAAAACCAAAAAGAACTTCTCCAATGTAGAAACCGTCACTTATTAGTATTCTACATAAAGAGAAAAGGCTACAGACTAGACGGAGATTTTGTGTGTGTATTGTGTGTGGCGGTTTATCCTTTATTTTCTTTAACACCGACATCATTCTCCTTGCCACCTCTATGCTCATTTCTCCCACAGCGTGTCTAATGCTCTCTTCACCTCTCCTCTTCATCTCCTCTTCTGTTAATGTAGTTTCTGTGCTTCCTCTACGTACCGTCTCTGCTCTCCTTTCTCAGCTCTCTTCGCTTCAGTGCTCCTCTCTCCACCTTTGTGCCTCCCCTCGCCGCTCGCTGTTGACGTGTTGATGATATATCGAGGAGAAAGTAAATACAATTCAAAACCCTCGCCATACACCGCTTTGAGATTGTATTTGACCCTCTCCCAATTTCTTCTCTTTTTTGTGCGTATCTCCAAACTAAACTCTTTAAGTTAAAAAAAAAAAGAAGAAAAAAAGAAAAAAAATCAAAACATTGGTGGAATGTTGAGATAAGTAAAGAAATGATAAGATTTGGCCCGCAAGAAATAATGTAAAGAATTAAATGAATTAAGAAACAACGGAGAAATATCCTTGAAAAGCAGAGAGGACACACAGAAAAATAAATTAAAAGCCAAGACGGTGAAAAGCATAAAGCAAAACGAATTTGTTAAATACTTGACTTGGTTTACATATTCGAAAAGGAGTGAGAACAAGTCTAAACTTATTAAATCCTATTTGACCACGCTACTCCCTGGTGTCCAAGGTTTCCCCTTTCATTGTACAGGCCTGGTGGGAAACAAGGAAAACAAGACCCCAAAATCAGTAAAACAGGGTCAGGCGGGCCTCCGCCCCCCTGACCCTGTTTTACTGATTTTGGGATTCTCATTGCTTGACTGATTACAAAGTCACGTAACGGTCGCTGGTCATTTTGCTGGATGAAAAACTACGGCTCATGTGTAGTAATGTGTTAAATAGAGAGAAAATACAAATTGGCCGAAATAAAACACAAAGAGCGAGAAATCAGAAAGAATCTAATCCCATCTTGTGTTCCCTTACATTTTACTTTGGATCATCATATCGAGATGGCTTTAGCTTCCCACTGAGCTTAAGCCGGGTAGGTTTTAGGAGACTAGGGTTTGAGCCCAGCCCCTGTCGTTACAACCCGTGGGTCCTTGAGCCACATCCTGAAACCTCAGCTCCATGGGTGCTTCACAGTGGCACCCACCGCTCCCTCAGGGATGGGTTGAAGGCAGATGTAAGTTCCCTGATGTTGTACTGTATGTATGTACTGTATAATATGTGACAAATAATGGAAAGATTATTAAGATCCTCATATCTTCAAAACAACCAATAATAAAGGGACAGATCCGCCATTTCTACTGGCAATGTTAGCCGGAAGATGGCTAACAGAGGTTAGCATCAATCAACTCGCTTCCCTTGCCATGAAAAGCAATCTGGAGGAGGATGACGAGTAATGAGGTGGAAGACAGGTGTCCAGCAGCCATCAAGGGTCTATGCTTCCAGCAGCACCTCAAAATATGTTCATACAAGGTTGAGGCCGAACTCTCTAACCTCCATCTGCTGTGAGTTCAGCTGTAAATTTTCACTGACAAGGATTGAGTGGATGAGTCGTTGGCAGGTTTGCCACCATTAAGAACTTGATGTTCACCATGATGAACTTGAAGGTTCACCATGATGAACTTGATGTTCACCATGATGAACTTGA